>DWQW01002893.1:0-24700 GCA_018249695.1 Heliconius erato demophoon
CAAGAAATTCAAAAAAAATCTTTTTGCTTTCTATTAGTCTTTTTAAGTATCCCTCTATCCATTTCAGTCAAAATTACTAAATGTACAGACAAAATATTTTTACTGTCTTATTATATATAGAGATAAAAAAGGCCTATGGATAGAAAATGAATTCACTTTAATTGTATAATAATTATAAAGCTTTTTTTAGTGCATAAACCTATATTAAAGAAGGACACAAAAACATAATAATTTCCATTATTATACTTGTATGTCCTTTTTTAATATTATTTTGTAATCTAAAAAGTTTTAACATAATATTATTTCTTATTATTTCTAAAACTATGCTTTTAATGTAAGCACATAGAAAATTTATATTTTAAATATAATAGGTATGTATATACGATTCGATTTCCACTCGATGAAATAAAATATGTAATATTTCCATTTCTTTGCTCCGGCGGTGTCGAGGTATAGTGCGGTTTTGAATTCTGCCACTCAACACAACGCCTACAGAATTCAGTAAAAATTAGGAAGCAGAAAATCTTAACACTAGTTTCCCTCTGCCTACCTTGCTGCATGCGTGATACAGCATGAAACTGTAAAAAAAGCCGATGAGATAGATTGAGGCCAGTCGTGGCGCAGCGGCACGAGGTGTGACTGTAAAATCGACTGGTTGTGGGTCCGATCCCCACTTGAGGAGATGAAATATTTACTTAAATTTATTTTTCCATTTCTTCGCTCTGGTGTCGAGGACATGTGCGGCGTTGAGTTCTGCCACTCAACACGCAATGCCTCCAGAATTTGGCAGAAAGTGGGGAAAGGAGTGTCTTAACATTAGGTTCCCTCTGCCTACCCTGCTGTGTGCGGGATACAGCAGAGCCGTAACCGCTGATGGCAGAAACGTGAAATTTGGGCAGATGTTTATTATCATATTCTGGACATCCACTAAGAAGGGAATTTGAAAAATTTTAACCCTAAGGAGATGAAATAGGGGTTGAAAGTTTGTATGGAAAAAAAAATTAATCTGTACCGATTTTTATAAAATTTGAAATTCAGACTCTTGAAAATATTTCATTGAACAAGTGTTTCATGGTTTTTTAGAATTCACCCTCTAAGGGTTCAAATAAAGAGTTGAAAGTTTATATAGAAAAATCTTTAAATTGTCACCGATTTTTATAAAAATTTAAATTCAGATTGTTAAAAATATTTTATTGAACACGTGTTTCGTGGTTTTTTTAGAATTCACTCCTAATAAGCGGGCGAAGCTGCGCGCGCCCTCTAGTCAAATATAAAAAAGTTCTGAGTACACTAATGATTATTAAATTGCGCCACACATTGACATTTTTACGTCGAAATAACATTATTTCTTCTTTAATAATGACATTTCTTCTCAATACAATATACACACATTAAGAACGTAATTTCATTGAACAATTTCCACAATTATATGATTTATATAATTTGTTTACAATTCAGAATAATAAGCTCATCTAATTTATAAACGTTAATCAAAATTATATCCTGAAAATGTTGATCTAAGATAAAGATGCTTTACAAATTGTTTGACAATGCTTTAAAGTTATGTTTGATCGAAAAGTTCAGACCACGCTTTGAATATCAAGTTAATTAAATGTCGATATCATCAGTATTGAAGAAAATCTACTTTCAATTTACTCATAAACTCCTAAATTAGCTTTGTCTTTATTTTATTACTAGAGGGCGCGCGCGGCTTCGCCCGCTTATTAGGAGTGAATTCTAAAAAAACCACGAAACACGTGTTCAATGAAATATTTTTAACAGTCTGAATTTAAATTTTCATAAAAATCGGTGGCGATTTAAAGATTTTTCCATATGAAATTTCAACCCCTTATTTGAACCCTTAGGGGGCGAATTCTTAAAAACTATGAAACACGTGTTCAATGAAATATTTTTAAGAGTCTGGATTTAAAATTTTATAAGAATCGGTGCCAATTAAAAAAAAATCCATACAAACTTTCAACCCCTATTTTATCCCTTTAGGGTTAAAATTTTTCAAAATCTCTTCTTAGTGGATGTTCAGAACATGAAAATAAACATCTGCCCAAATTTCACGTTTCTACCATCAGAGGTTACGGCTCTGCGTGCGTCTTACCTCAGTCAGTCAGCACAAGTCCTTTTATATATATAGATAAGGGCGAAGATAAAATACATTTAATCTCTGTGTATAATAAGACAGTAAAAATATTTTGTCTGTACATTTAGTAATTTTGACTGAAATGGATAGAGGGACACTTAAGAAGAATAATAGAAAGCAAAAATATTTTTTTTAAATTTCTTTTCTGTCTGTCTATCTGTCGATTTATGTCCACATTTTTCTCTAAAAGTACTGAACCGACTTACTTAAAAATTTCACCAATTGCTTTTGTTTTAACTGAACTTAACAACTTAACTTTTGGTTCATCAAAATCGGTTCATTAAAAAAAATATCGTCATTTGAATGAACTCAAGGCATTAGTTTGCCTGCGATTGTTATATAGCAATCGCGCTGGTAAGATTCCTAGCTAAAGAATGACATTCGAAACTGCTTAAAAAAATAAAAATTCTTAAAAACATCCTTTCTACGTGTACTCTGTAACAACTACATATTTACAAACTGTACATGAGTTAATATGCAAACATTACAGTTATTTTACAAAGAATATTATGAATCCTTACCCAAATCAATAATTTAACATTTAAGATTGTGAGTGACATCAGCACATTTAACAAAACTTTAACAAAAAACAAAACATAAGTAATAAGAACGTAATGTTACCAATATATATATATATATATATATATATATATATATATATATATATATGATAAATAATAAGCTTTATGTATATTTTATGAATATCAAATATCAACATTGGTCGTATTTTTTAGTTCGAAACAATCAAAATTTTTTATATATTATAAATTACGATAATATCGTAAAAAAATCATATGAGAATATTACAGATTAAAGTAATAAAAAAAACATATTAGAAATCATTATAGTTGTCAATCAATTCTGCTTATTAAATCCATAATCATATATTTTAAGCGAAGCCGTGGGCGGGCCGCTATTTGATAAATAAGTTTTATCTTCGCTCACATAAAGAATATTTAAGAAAAAATATTAGTCATTTTAGTTTGGTTATCTATACAGCAATCCACGAAGTAGAACGTAATTTAAATCTTTTAGTAATTTATAAATATTTCAAAAACAATAATTTCAGATAGTCCAAATAATCAAAAAATCAGACACGCAAAAATTTTCATTTTTGTTTCTGTTTTGGTGAATCGTGGCGCAGGGGTATAAAGTGTGACTGTAAACGCGACTTTATATTTCCATTTCTTTTGTTGTCACGGCGTTCAGTTCCGCCACTCAACACGCAATGCCTCAAATATTACAAACTGATATCTAGATAAGTATCTCTTGATTTTATCTGAAGATGCGGAAAAAAAATTAATCACGCCTTATCTTACTTATTATTACGAAAAATTATATAAAGCTCCACTCCATATCCACTTCTCCCTAAAATACAGATTTGTTCCAGGCTTAGGGGGTAGGGAACCATTTTATAACTGTGTAATTTATACAACGTTAATTTTCTCTGTAGTTACTTTCTTTGAGGAAATATAAATTTTATTTATTTATCATCTTACAAATTGTATTCAAAACTTGACAATTCATATTTCTATTTCTATAATATTATAGTCAAAGCATAACAATTTTTTATTTACCTTCACGCTGTGTTCCGCAAACAGAGTAGGCAGAGGTAATCTGGTAATGTAGTGGTAAGACACGCTGTTTCTATTATAACATTCCGCTCCCCACTCTCCGCCAAGTTGTGCCGCGATGCATGCATTGTGTGTTAAGTGGCGAAACTCAACACCGCGCTTTGCCTTAAGTATAACAGATGCTATAATTATATTGTATTGCTATTATTTAATATTTGTTACAAGTAGTATTTAATGTAAATGTGAAACATTTTACTCAGCATCTTTTAAATATAAATAGATCCTTAGAATTGAATTTGGTCTTTACTTCTTTATTAATGAGTTGAAATTGAATTTTGCGCGTTCTCTTTGGAACTTTGCACTTAACTACATCAACATGAACAAAGTTTACTGTTATAAAAGGGCTACTTCAAGGTTTTTTCTAAGGATCCATTATATTCATAGGTATCATTGTCAAAAATGTTAAAATGTGTTTTGGTATAATTGATTTAAAAAATAAGTCCCGCTGAGTTTCTTGCGCCGGTTCTTCTCAGGTCTGTGGCATTAACTTTAGTGAACTGGTGGTAAATTATTTGACGTTCAAAAAATAAAGCATGTATATGCATGTCTTCCTTTTTTATATTTTACATTACTATTACCTTTCTTACATTTATGTTTTACAAAAAATACGTTTAGGGAGAAACTAGTCGCATATCACAGCATCTTCTACTTAGAAATATTAAGTGTTTAGTAGTAGAATTCAATGTCACTTTTTGTGTAACCTCTATCTTCTCTATCCTTCCTTAGAGGTTCTAACTAGGGCATACAGGCATCATATTGCCAGGCATGTCCTCACTGCTCCACAAATGATGCGCCACTTCGTTAAAAATAAAATTGTGCAAGTTTTGTAAAAATTATTATTATTACATTGTTTTCTTTTCCCTATATATCCTATATCAGTAGTAGCACGGTGTAGCAGGGTAGGTAAAGGGAAACTGTGATCCTGTTTTACGCCACAGATTTTACACTTCTCCTTTTCTGATCTTACAGTATTCATAATTAAATTATTAGTGGGAATTAAATTAGCGTCAGTCTCGTAGTAAAATTGGTTAATAATTTAGGTTAATGAGGGCTAGGAGTGTCCGCCCCGGGGAACCTAATGTTAAGACACTCCGTTCCCATTAAGACATTTCCGTTCCCCACTTTCCGTTAAATTCTAGAGGCATTGCGTGTTTGGTGGCTTACTACCTACTACTAATGTCGTGTCTTAAAAAAACAATCAAAAATATACTTCACGCTGTATCCCGAATACAGCAGCAAGGAACGTAGTATTCGTTAGTTGACACTCCGTTCCTAATTTTCCGCCAATTTTTTTAAACATTGCGTGTTGAGTAGCGCAACTCAACGTCAGGTTTTTCGCTTTGCTGCCAGTGCGAGGAAATAAAAATATTAAGAAATAGTCCTGTCTTTATTTCATTTATACATATATTAGCAAACAACAAAGGTATTATTTAGTGACAAAAATTCATCATGATGAATTTGTGTCAGTAAATAATACAATGCGATAAGGCCACGGCAACCTTACCTGTCATTATAGGGCGTCACTTTTCATAGAAAATTTATGGTTTTAAGAATTAATACATAAATTGCATCTAGCAACGCTTGGTCCGTACAGTAATTTGCTCGTTAAATAAGACCCTGATTAAAATTTAGAAGCTGAACGACTTTCAATCAAGATTAATTAAGATTGCTGCGAAGATTTTTCATTGTTGTTTAATTCTATTGGTTAAATAAGGGGCATTTCATAATTTTAAAATAGTAGAAAGATCATATAACCTTATTACGTAAAGCTAATAAGACGTTGTTTCTGCTTTTTTGAAGAGCAATGATTGAATCGACTAACTATCCTAAAGTAATGCAGTCTTGAATATTACTTAAGTTCATGTTAGAGTTATTTTACAAGCACTGTTTAACAATAAGCGCAATTCGCGAACTTACTACAAGTTTTCCAGTAGAAAAGCATTGTATTTTAATCATAGACTACGGCAGAATTCTTGCCACCACATTCCATCCTTACAGGACTTGTATGCCAGTTGCAATAACTGAGTATAATTTTGCTTTGGAATAGATTTATTAAATTTTTTATAGTTTGTTCAATACGTCATTACGCTTATATATATTTTTTATTTTTTTTTACGCCGTATCCCGTGTACACGGTTGAGTGGCGGCACTCAACGCCGCTCTTTACATTATTACGAGAACAAAGAAATTGAAATATTATTGTGGACCGCTCCGACCGTAACCGCTCTGATAACTTTTATACATTTTCTAAACAAGGATTTTTCTTTCTTAAGTGTGGCATAACACTTTAAAAATGTTAAAAACAGTTTTCTTCTATTTCAGCATTCAGATGTATATAAAACTTTAGTTCTTAAAGTAAAAAGAAACTACGCTACGTATAACATCTGGTATCTTATATCTTATCTTTTGGATATCTTTTATATTCTAAAGCCTTAAACGAGGTACTTCAATTAAAATTTAAATTTATTCTCAGAGTTCTTTGAAAAGTTCGTTGCTTTTATATTTTAATTATGTTTTACTACGAATTTACTACGCATTAAATATAACTTAACTTACCAGAAATATAATTATTTTTTTATTTTTATTTTTACTCCTTGTTTACGTGTGGCAGAGTAAGCAGGGCACTATGTTTAAAATGTTAAGATACGACTTCATTCTCTACTTTTCGTTTCCGTTTTCAAGATTGTATTAAGCTATACATATCATTGTTATTTATGTTTACAATATTTTTAGCTTTAGTACAAAATGTATTGTAAATTATTTTTTCATTCTTTCTTTAGCTTCAAGATGTATCCCGTATGTAGCAAGATAGGCAGAGGGAGACCCGTGTTAAGACACTCCACTCGTCACTTTCCGCCGAATTCAAACCCACAATTAGTCGCGTTTACAGTCACACACTTGAGCCCCTGCGCCGTGACTGGCCTTTTTATTGTTATTGGACATTTAATACTTCAATTTACAATATGCACTATGAGGCCTATCATGGCGCAGGATCACAAAGTGTATCACTCAACACGTCATAATTCGGCGGAAAGTAGAGAACGCAATGTTTAGCACTAGGTTCTCCCTGCCTACCCTGCCGTGTACGCGATACAGCGTGAAGCTGATTTAATTTAAATTTTGACTTACTATATATACAGCAAACCGTTGTAGAGCTAGCGTAGTGCTAGCAAATTTATAGATTTTATGAAGGTACTATCATTATTGATTAATTCAATTATACTTGTTTTTAATATTTGTCTCATTTCACTGATACTTTTGCAAAAAGCGCGTCGACAAGCTGATCAAAAAACAATGTCTTGAATTGATTGATAGAATCAATTCAAGATTTAGATTCAAATCTAGTGTCAAAATTGAAAAACGGAGTGTCTTCCTGCTGCTACCATTCAATCCTGCAATATACGAGAAAGGGTAATAATTTATTTATTTTACTAGGAAAGGTCTTATACATTTATGAAGGACGGCTACACGGACAAAAAAACATGACTCATTGTCACGTTCCACCTGAGCCGAGTAAAAAAGTGAGAGCGCGAAATATATAATAGACAAGCACGGTCGTAAAAAATACGTAAAAAAATATATTTCAATTAAGAGTGCCAATAACAGTTAATTTATCAATAAAAAATCAATTAACTCCTTCTTTGTATTATACAAAATAATGATAATTCAGTAATTATCATTTAATTCATTTACTTTTAATCAATCATAAAGGTCGACACCAGTCGTGGCGCAGGAGCACAGTGTGACTGTAAAACCGACTGGTTGTGGGTTCGATCCCCACTCGAGGAGATGAAATATTTACTTAAATTTATATTTCCATTTTTTCACTTTGGTATCGAGGCAAAGCGCGGTGTTGAGTTCTGCCACTCACTTTGCCGCGACAGAAAGTGGAGAACAGAGTGTCTTAACACTAGGTACCATCTGCCTACCCTGTTGTGTGCAGGATACAGCGTGAAGAGAAAAAATGGTCAAGTTTTCATCAATGTTTTCTTAGTACGTTATCACGTAAAACTATCATCCGTAAGCCGACTTTACAGACAACCAGTTATTTTTTAATTTTTTTTTAGTAACAACAACGCTTGATTTAATTTGGTTAATAAATTCTATGTTAAGCAAATTATCTCAGAAATTTAATATATTGCTACTAAATATAAAAATGCTTTGATATTTTTCTACAAATTTGTTATAATACAATAAGGTAAATTATATTTTGGATTTTTATATCATGGCAATATTAAGGATGTTAATGTTTATACGTTTTCAAGCTACGAATAAGAGACCTAAGTAGAATTCCGCTTTATATTGGAAACAGTGTGTCTTAACACTAGGTTCCCTCTGCCTATCCTGCTGTGCGCGGGACACAGCGTGAACAAATAATTTTATTACTACATATTGTTAGCATCTTCACGCTGTATCCCGCACACAGCAGGGTAAGACACTCTGTTCTCCACTTTCTGCAGGATTCTGGAGGCATTGCGTGTTGAGTGGCAGAACTCAACGCCGCGCTTAACCTCGACACCAGAGCGAAGAAATGGTATATTTCCATTTTAAGTAAATATTTCATCTCCTCGAGTGGGGATCGAACCCACAACCAGTCGGTTTTACAGTCACACCTCGTGCCGCTGCGCCACGACTGGCCTCTGATTTAATTTTAATTTAATTTAATTTTTAATTTTACCTTTAATTTACTTTTAGCATCATTCTTCCGATGATTTAAATTCATATGAAAAATATTTTTTAAATAAGTTACGTAAAGAAGTTTCAAATAGTTTTAAATTCAGTCTACATCGTAGCTTAGCTTGAAGTCATGTTAAAATGAAAAGTATATTTTAGGCAACTTGCCTTGTTAAAGAAATAGAAACGAAATTAACTAGGCTACATGTAATTAAACTTTTCTCTACTCTTTGTTCACAACAGAAGTTTCACACAACACTTTTCTGTCCTTAGTGGGATCGGAACCCACGAATATAACAGTCATTTAACACAACTTACCCACGATAATTTGATCATATTGTGCTTTAATATAATAATTAATACCTTTAATATCTGCAACTAAATGTTTGTGTAAGCATTCTTAGTGAATGTGTGGCTTCAGACGGCTGAGGCATGAATAATAAAATGAATACCGATCCTTGAGTGTGGTATGTGATATAGAATAATATTTTTGCCTTTTTTTGGTTTAAGTAGAGGTCATGGCTTATATTATTATGATATATTTTACTATGCTAATAGTTTTTTTGTTTCGGTTAATGAATGACATGATAGCAAGCAATAATGAATTTTACATCATGTAATGTAATCGTATAGTACCTACTTGGCTAGAACATTTAGATCCGAAAGATTAGAAATTAATTATATGTACTAAGTTTCAATAAGTGATATACTGCAACTTATTGAGTATTACCCAAGCGAAAATATAATACCATAATATCCAAAACCCATACAAAACAATCCATTAAATGGCTCGAAGTGCCCGAGGCTGAGAACGGGTATTCCAAAACTAAGGCATTAAGAGATACGTATACGGGTTTCATTACTCTGAAATGTTAGTCCCTCGGTAAATGGACGGTGAGCCCGGTCTTTGAGTAACACCTTAATGGCTGAAAAACAACGGATCGTTGAATCAGTTAATAGAATTACGTATTTCTTATAGATGTAAGATTTGTAAATATTGTAATTTTAACAATTAAATAGCTATTTTTTTCGGCGTTGAGTTCTGCCACTCAACACACAATGACTCCAGAATTCGACAGAAAGTGGGGAACGGAGTGTCTTAACACTACCTTCCCTCTGCCTACCCTGTTGTGTGCGGGATACAGCGTGAAGCTGATTTTATTTTAGATTTTTCAATTAGCAATTTACATAAATTAATTAATTTAAGAAAACAGATATTTGTATTATAAAATCTTCCATTCTTATTAAGAAAACGTACAAAAATATAAACGTAGCGGGATTTGAACCCGCGTCTCTTTGGAAACCGTCCAAACGCTCTGACCAACTAAGACATACGCTCTCAGATAAGAAAATCACGCAGGTAACTAATGTTAATTTATTTAATTGTCAAGTATATATTCCATACGAGTGCGTATTATAAACAAGAAATTCAAAAAATATCTTTTTGCTTTCTATTATTCTTTTTAAGTGTCCCTCTATCCATTTTAGTCAAAATTACTAAATGTACAGACAAAATATTTTTACTGTCTCATTATATATAGAGATGGAGATAAGGTTTAATTTATGTTTAGGTACATGTAATGTAGATTGTTTCCTATAATATAATATATCAGAAATAAATTCTATTCAAAAGCTTAGAGACGATATAACAAATGATATCTATAGTAAATACTCTTTTTTTCCTAAACTGTATACGATGTTATGAGTTTTCGCAAAGTTACCTTAAAAGTTACCTGTACTCCTCATAATGTAGTTTCGATAGGAAATTTGATATCTTGCAGCGTACTGCATCCGGTGAAACTTTATAATGTTGTGAAATTCAGGAAGTTACTATTGCTTTCTACATATTATAAAAACAAGTTAGTAGAGCAGTTTTATGAATGCTTATTATTTGTTTTTATTTTTTTTCAGCTTCACGCTGTATCCCGTACACAGCAGGGTAGGCAGAAGGAACCTAGTGTTAAGACACTCCGTTCCCCACTTTCCGCCAAGTTCTAGAGGCATTGCGAATTAAGTGGCGGAACTCAACGCCGCGTTTTGTCTCGACACCAGAGCAAAGTAATGAAAATATAAATGTAAATAAATATTTAATCTTCTCGAGTGGGGATTGAACCCACAACCGGTCGATTTTGCAGTCACACATTTTGCATCTGCGCCACGAGTGGCCTGGCTTATTATTTTAAAAATGACGTTATCACAGTGGGCACCATTGTACAAGTGAAGGAATAAGTATATTTAAGCCACAAGTACTAAAGTAATAAATAAACAAATAAAAATAATAATAAAATAAATTCTTTTTAATCTTTTTAATTTGTAATCATCCGTAATAACATTTTAAACATTAAAATATAACGTAACACGAAAAAGCATGAAAAAAAGTATTAAGACTTGTGACAGATATCCAATATTCTCCACAGCGCTTCGCACGTACAACAGAACAAATCAAGCGAGAAAATTGAAAGAATAGAAGCGAGACAAATCCGCTCCATCAACGAGAATTTCCGGTGTGAAATATTTGACAAATGCGACGACAACTCCTAAAAAAACAATTTTATAAGAAAGTATTAATTTCAAATGTCGTATAATTAATAGATTTTTATTTATCATGCCGACATGTAATGAAGTTAGTGAAATATCCACTTATAGTTTAGTTTAAAGATGTCGAGGTGAGAGACAGCTTCGGACAATAAACTGGCTGTATGGCTGTGAACGTGACTGTTTGTGGGTTCGATCCCCACAACCAATCACGTTTACAGGGGCTTAATCGTGTGACTTTATGCGCAATGGCTGTGGGTACGATTCCCACTTGGAGGACTGAATGGAAACGCTCTGGTATCAAGGCAAGCGCGGCGTTCGGTACTCAACACTCAATGCCTCAAAAATTCGTCGAAAAGTGCAGAACGGAGTGCCTCAATAATAGGTTCCCTCTGCCCACCCTGCTATATGCGTATGTTTAATTATACGATATAGCGATATTAAAAATACATTAATAACAATGTAATTATAATGTTCTGTAAAAGTTATTCCAAATAAAAACAGTCAACAATACAGCGAAGAAATGAAAATATTAAATATTTCATTTCTTGAATCGTATCACAACCTGTCACACGCTTGGGCTCCTGCACCATGGCTGGCCTCAATAGCATATCCTAGTTAAGTATAACATAGCTGTCATTTGACTTACAAGGGGAACTTCATGACAAGCCTCATAGAATAGTAAAAAAAACTAACTAACATCTATTATTAAACATCAATCACTAAAATAAATAAATTATTCTGTCATTTTAGACAGTTATTATTAATTTATTATCATAAGTATCTGCATAAGTTAATTAATTACAATATAAATAATACATCCAGCTTTTGATTCTTTTAAATTTTACCATCGTTTTGCTCGAGCAACTCTTGCAATCCATTTAAAACTTTACTGTAATATTTTTATCTTTATTGGCAAGTAGCTGGTTTAATATTTTACAAAGTCTGTTTTGTATGCATACTATAGAGAGTAATTGTAGTATATTTTTAGCCTTATTATTTTGTTGAAATTTGCGTTATAAACGACGCTAGTACCTTATTATCTTGGGAAGTGGAAGATGAATGTAAAGAACGGAGTGTCCTGACACTACCATGAAAAATGAAATGTCAATAAAAAGTGTACCAATATCTATTGGTATACATATTTTCGTGGCACAGAGGCACAAAGTGTAACTATAAACACAACTGGTTGTGGGTTCGATCCCCACTCGAGGAAATAAAATATTAAAATTTATATTTCTGTTTCTTCGCTCTAGTGTCGAGGCAGAGGGCATCGTGGAGTTCCGCCACTCAACACACAATGCCTCCAGAATTCTTAACACTAGGTTCCCTCTGTCTACTTTAATGTGTGCAGGATACAGCGTGAAGCTGATAACTACATATTTTAAATTTTCGTATCTGATCGATGAAAATCGATAACAACTGCTTAATAAAAATCTAATGTCATTAATTACGCATTAGTTAAATAAATAAACGTTGATAATGCCTTCGTTTTTAGATATATCTCTTCTAAATGTATTTAAATTCTACAAAACCAACTTTTGTTGATTAAAAATTGAAATGCATATATTTATAAAAAATCTAATCAAATCAAATCAGCTTCACGGTGTATCCCGCACACAGCAAGGTAGGCAGAGGGAACCTAGTATTGAGACACTCCGTTCCCCACTTTCTGCCGAATTCTGGAGGCATTGCGTGTTGAGTGGCAGAACTCAACGCCGCGCTTAACCTCGACACTAGAGCGAAGTAATGGAAATATATATTTAAGTAAATATTTCATCTCCCCGAGTGGTCGAACCCACAACCAGTCGGTTTTACAGTCACACTTTGTGCCTCTGCCCCACGACTACCATAATCATGTTACAAAATATAATCTTAGTGCAACGATAACTAAAATGCGAATTTAAAATATCGATTCAAGCTTCAATTATAGGGCATGGGAGCAAAGCCCAATTTTTAAACGCTTGCAGTCGGTACACGGTTCACACTATCACTCGTACGGTTTGAGCCTCAAATTCGACAAAGTGCTCTTTGCTGCTGCCCATTCATTTGTTCGTTCCATTAAAACGGTGCTTTTAACTACCACTAATTTCTGCAACACTCTCACGGGGACAGATTACAGAGTGCTCGCTCATTTCAGCACAGTGTGATCATTAATTATAAAGGTCGTGTTGTACTGGAAGCGCAAAATTTTTGGACATCCTGTAATTTTATACGAACTAGCTATCTTTTTAATAATTGTGTTTGACGCAGTGAACAAATTAATACTGTTTTATCAGTACTGATTTGTCTGTCCAATATTGCAGATTATTCTTCTTTTGAATATTATAGCAACGTTTTAAATTTAAAATATTTAGTCTCAGAATACAATTTTAGTTATATATAATCACAAATTTGATTATTATAATATAATCTGAACATAATAAAAAAAATAAGATCTCTTTATTTTGATTATTTCGTATATTCAACTTAACTTAGTTTCACGCTGTATCCCTAGCGGGGTAGTCAGAGAGTACGGAGCGCCAAACGGTCTCTACATACCTCTTTCGCCTCGTCCACTGTCATCCACCACTTCATACATTTACCCTCTTGTGTTCGGAGGTTAACTCAGGTCTCATCCTACCTCTCTTCTTACTTATTACTTTGTTTCGTATATTATACACATATATACATAATATATAAATGTTGGGCTTAGACTGAAAAATCATAACATAAAAAAAATATTCAATCAATAAATATAACATAACATACATAAATGCCAACATAAATAAAAAAACACTTTATATTTACACGATTGACAAGTAACGAAAACAAGCAGAATAGTTTCTCAGCAGAACGGCCTTCCTAGCCGGCGATAGTAGCTTCATGTTTAACTATATATATAATCGATCAATCCTGTATTATTTTATTAAAAACGTTTTACAACGAAAGTGCCTTTTATTATGATAAATAGATTGTGTATACACCTTTGTACAGAATAAAGAAATAATATATTTTATTAGCTTTACGCTGTTTCCCACATATCTAGTGCAGGGTATCTAGGCAGATGGATTAAGACACTCTTTCTCCCACTTTCCGTCCAGTTTTCAATATAACATCGCAGATAAAAATATTGAACTGCAATGTGTGTATAGTTAACATATATCTTAAGCTTAACATAAAAAAATTAATAAATTGCCAACATGAATAATCTTTAATTAGAAATAATGCAATACTTTCATAATTAATAAACTCGCAAAAAACGTCTTATTAATCTTAAAATATACCATTATTTAACTCAAGAGCCTTTTCGTCATAGTCTTTACAGGGTGTTTGATTAACGATCCGAATTAATTATATCCACAATCTTCGGAACGAGCCGCAGGAGATATGGGTCCCAGAAATATTTCTTATCAATGTCAGTCATTCACGACTAAAATTCTCGTATACACGCTTCCCTTATAATAAATTATTAATAATTTAGATATCCAAACGATCCCAACTGGTATGCGATTATTTACATTGCTAGCAGCTATAATTAATATAAGTATTTATATTAAGTATTTGAAATTTGAAATTTTTTATTAACATTCAATTTAAAATACGGCAAAGTTAAATAGTTTGTGTTAATATTTAACGTTAAACTATCGCACGTCACGTTTTGTGACTAATAGATAATTATGTAGGTACCTACATATCATAAAAATTGGTAATTTGATTTTTATATTGATTTTATTAATGCAAACAATTATTATGAATATAATAATAATATTATTATCTATAACCTAAATACATATTTACTATGGCCAGTCGTGGCGCAGGGTCACAAAGTGTAACTGCAAAAAGTGCAAGATCGACTGGTTGTGGGTTCAATCCCCATTCGAGGAGATGAAATATTTACTTAAATTTATATTCCAATTTCTTCGCTCTGGTGTCGAAGCAAAGCGCGGCGTTGAGTTCTACTCAACACGCAATGCCTCCAGAATTTGGCAGAAAGTGGGGAACGGAGAGTTAACACTACGTTATATTGTAGTGTACAAAATTTATGTTTTGAACGAATCGCATATAATATCTTTTTGTTGTATTATGAACTCCCCCACCGAATTTAAAATTTTATTGATTTTGTAACGAGGAGGAACAAAACCAAACTCGGCTCTAATATCTCTAATAAGACGTTTTCATCCGGGTTCAATGTTAATAATGTAAATAAGGAAATTGGTGATCATTTGTTTAAGAGATAGTCCGTTGTTGGATTAAGTTGATTGTATTCAATAATCTTTATAGCAGCATCTGAGTAAGATCCTGTCATTTTGAAATAGGCACATTTATAATTGAAGTTGAAAAGTCTAACTTGACCTATTTTGATAGCCATTGCAATTATTGTAATTTATTCAGAATTTATATCTATTAAGACCAGTCGTAGCGCAGTGGCACAAAGTGTGACTGTAAAACCAACTGGTTGTGGGTTCGATCTCCATTCGAGGAGATAAAATATTTATTTATATTTCCATTTCTTCGCTCTGGTGTCGAGGCAAAAGCGCGGCGTGGAGCCATTCAACACGCAATGCTTCCAGCATTCGCCAGAAAGTGGGGAACGGAGTGTCTTAACACTAGGATCCCCACTGCTTACCCTGATGTGTGCGGGATTCAGCGTGAAGCTGATTTATTTTTTTTTTTTATTTATTTCTATAATGTCATGAGAGGCCAGTCGTGGCACAAAGAGTAAGTAAGAGTAGACTGTAAAACCAAGATTGTCGGTTCGTTTAATAGTTACAATTTATATAAAGATTATGTAGCGGGCGAAACCAGGAATGAGTCATAGTTAGTAAAACTGAATAAACAACAATAAAAAAAAATCAGCGCGCCACGACTGGCCTCTTATGGCATTATAGAAATACCTTTTTTTTTATTTCAGTATCTAAATGTAACAAATTAGGTGCACACTATATATTGCATATACCAAAATACATTACCCTAATTAGTACTATTCCACAGAACTTAAGTAATATAGGATTGTCCCTTGACATTTTAAGCGTTTCAAATATATTGCGACTCAGCGTCGCGTCGTCACCCTCAAGAGTTTGCGATTTTTTCTGGTGTAAAAGCAATTCCTATTACTATACGACATTCTGTATTTACATAAGTTTTTGAAATGTTACCAGTTACAAAATATTTTTTTTCGCTCATATGTAGATTTCAATCGCTCAATTTATAAAAAGAAGCTAAATTAATAAAAAGAGAAAATTATAAAGAAAATTTAAAACAGACAATAGAATTATGGCATTATCGGGGTTTGGTAACGTGTTGATATCGTTGTGAGTTCCATGGCTACAGGGAGAATAGTCGATATTTAAAATGTTGATAAAATAATTATTTGTAAGAATCAAAATTTTTATTATATTTAAATTTATTTTGCCGAGCCTCATAGAAAAAATATTTATTGTGCCATCAAGTATTATGCAAACAATAGAATCTTACGTTTACAGGTAAACGAATCATTGTTTATTATTAATTGCAAAACTTCTTAAGTTTTAATAAATTTTAAGCAAATAAAGTCATAAAATATCTGAATAATAGGTACTTTAAAATTGGGCGCATAAAGAAGCAAAGTTCTCAATGCCTCTTTGCTCAAACAACATTATGACTTTAGTCAGAACAGTCAATAAGCGAACAAAGTGTTGGGAAAGTTAAAGACCAAAAACCAACTATCAACACGAAATGGAGGAGTTTCAAGATAGCGATTACATTGTGAAATGGGAACTTTGAGAATATTGTTTAATATAAATTTCGTATTTAGGTGCATTTTTTTCAGTTTCAAAGCGATGAGCTGTTAGCTTATTTTTAAAATATTTATTTTGTAATCTCGGGCTTGAAACCGTCTTGTACTTATATTTGAAGCCATATGATGCATAACCAGGCAGACGGAACCTAGTATTAAAGCACTCCATTCACCACCTTCCGTCGCTTTCTGGAGAACTTGCGTGTTGAGTTGCGGAACTAAACGCCGCGCTTGTTCTTGTCAGAGCAACGAAAATAAAATAATTCTTAGCCCTGAACGACCGAACGTAAGTAATCCAACCCACAACCATCACTTTTACAGTTACATGCTCTCGCATTTGCATCACGATACATTATAATAAAATTTACTATTTTCTCTCTTCTTTCTTAAATTCTACGTTACTAGCATTTTAAAATTTTTACGTTCCACAAATACATCACCTACGTAAATTCCTACGATCGGAGCATCGCTTCGTTAACTTCTCAAAATGGGTCGCCTATTACAAAGCCCCGTAATGCGATTTATTCCCCTTATCGATTAAATCACGTTAATCTTTGTGTTATTAATTTATAATTTTCCTTTTTTTTTATTTTAACACAGCATTCGCGCGTCGCTACCGGGTTAAATTTAACATCGAGGTAATAAAACCATATATAACAAAGCGGGGCCAAGTTAAGCAACTTGACGTTCTGTATTCATACTCTGCGACACAGCCTTGAAAAGTCACACGTCTTCGTGTGATGTTTGAAAGGTTATTCAGTATCATTTTTTTTACCTTAGCCTATCTTGATTCACAGTTAAGTTAAGTTTTAGAGCTTTTGGAACAAGTTGATATTAATTAACAATTATTTTTCCAAACAGCTAACATCTTACTTGAGAACATTAATCTCATGTATGTTGAGGTCAGTCGTGGCGCAGCGGCACGAGGTGTGACTGTAAACCGACTGGTTGTGGGTTCGATCCCCACTCGAGGAGATGAAATATTTACTTAAATTTATATTTCCATTTTTTCGCTCTCTGTCGAGGCCAAGCGCGGCGTTTAGTTGTGCCACTCAAGACGCAATGCCTCCAGAATTCGGCAAAAAGTGGGAAACGGAGTGTCTTAGCACTACGTTCCCTCTGCCTACCCTGCTGTATGCGGGATACAGCGTGAAGCTTATTATTAAGATTTAGTATGACGATATGATAGGCTAGATTAAGGATAAAAATACTTTTTGTGCTAAAAATATATATACATGTATATAAAAATATATATAGATGTATATATTGTAGGCATAATCCTTTCGCAATAATAAATATTTATTGTAAGCTAAGTTTTATATAAATGATAACAGAAATATTTGTTAGATAGAATTGGGCCGTTATTATATTTATAAGTGGCTTAACTTCGAGCTAAAATGTAATATGAATTGTATTCTATTGAATTTCTAAATTGAAATTTTAATTAACCCTCTTTGACTTCATTATATTATTGTTATAATAATATTTATCTCAGTTTTTCTAAAATTTAAATAATATTACTTTTTTTTCAGCTTTGCGCTATTGCCCGCACACACTGTATAGGCAGAAGGAACCTAGTGTTAAGACACGCCGTTCTCCATTTTCCGCCGAATTCTGGAGGCAAGGCGTTTTGAGTGGTGGAACTCAACGCAGCGTTTTTGCCTCGACATCAGAGCGAAGAAGTGAAATAATTAATTACCCCTAATGGGGATTCAACCCACAACCAGTCGTGTTTACAATCACACACTTGTATCCCTGCGCCACGCCTGGCCTCTTACCTAATATTTCTTACTGTTGTTTTTTAGAGAAAGTGAAAATGTGCCCCCTTTTGAGGGCTATTATTTTTTAGGATTTAACCACAAATGCATAGTTTTCAGATTTTTTTTTGAACTAGCACTACATGTAGATGCGTTCTAAGTAAATATAAAAATATGTTTTTTATCACGAAATGATGGAGCCGTAGATTTGAGTAAATGGCTTGAATTTCAACTCGATATCTCCAAGCGTTCCTGAGATTTGAGAAAAGGGTCTTGACAGACAGACAGAAAGGCAGACGAACAACAAAGTGATCTTATAAGGGTACCTTTTTCTTTAAAAAGTACGGAACCCTGAATATTATGTATAATTTTACAAATAAAGTTCCGTGTGAAATTTCACAGCTGTCGCCTACAGGCTAATTACACTGTAAAATTCAACACAAAAACAATCAACATTTAATGTTTAAAATTAATGTGGTTGTTACATAACCCCTACTTAATGTTCTCTAAATTTTTGGTATCCGCGTCATTTGGTACTAGCGGCAAGACTAGATTAATCTTTACAATATTCATTCACATTTATACGTTACGATATGACTGTAAAATTATATACTTCCTTAAACGTAAAATTCTTTTGTTATTGAAATTAAAAATATGAAAAGACATTTAGTTTCCATTTTGCTCTATTATCGAGGAGTAAGCCGAAAACTGTAATAGAAAAAGCTGGATTTTTGGTTAGCCTTATGCTTCTAAAAGAACAATTTTTTACTTGGCTTTATCGAGTTTATGGTCAGTTATTTTAACTGAAAATGCCAGTTCCCAGATAGCGTCTGGTTTGATGTTTTCGTTTCAACTTAGTGATGTACCTACTCCTAAAAATCTTGATTCTGTAGTGCAAAATACTTTCTCTTTAAATATTTTTTTTATGGATTTTTTAATAAAATACATATGGTTTAGGCACAAGGTACGGTTTTAGGTCAGTCGTGGCGCAGGGTACAAGCGTGGGATTGTGCATGCATGACAGATCCTATTTTCATTCGAGAAAATGGTGCAAAAAGTATTTGATATTTTATTTTCCTCACCCAACGAGGAAAGCGCGGCGTTGAGTTCTACTATTCATTTCGACGGCAAGTAGAGAAAAGAAGTGTCGTAATGGGAACGGAGTATCCTTACACTAGGTTCTCACGTACCCTCTGCCTACCTGCTACGAGCGTACAGAATGAAACTAAACGGAAATTTAGGTACACATATTATCAAACATGTTATTGGGTAAGCGACGTCATTTTGGAATATTTATGTTATCCAGTATTATCTCTAAACTAAACTGATTTTTTTTACCGTAGAGATAAACAAAAACATACTACTTACCTTTTCCGTATGATGCAGATAATCTATATATATAAAAGGACTTGTGCTGACTGACTGAGGTAAGATGCACGCAGAGCCGTAACCGCTGATGGTGCAAACGTGAAATTTGGGCAGATGTTTATTTTCATATTCTGGACATCCACTAAAAAGGGAATTTGAAAAATTTTAACCCTAAAGGGATGATATAGGGATTGAAAGTTTGTATGGAAAAAAAATTTAATCTGTACCGATTTTTATAAAATTTGAAATTCAGACTCTTAAAAATATTTCATTGAACATGTGTTTCATGGTTTTTAAGAATTCACCCCCTAAGGGTTCAAATAAGGGGTTCAAAGTTTATATAGAAAAATCTTTAAATTGCCACCGATTTTTATAAAAAATTAAATTCAGACTGTTAAAAATATTTTATTGAACACGTGTTTCGTGGTTTTTTTAGAATTCACTCCTAATAAGCGGGCGAAGCCGCGCGCGCCCTCTAGTGCAAGAATAAAATTAGAGATAAAAGTTAATTGCGTAACTTATATATCATATAAAGAGAGGCAGAGTTTGTTTGTTTGTTTGTTTAAGCGCTAATATCTCTGGATCTACTGGTCATATCTACGTTTTTTGTTTTGTAAAACAGGAGTGTTATAGGCTATATACCATTACGTTGTAAGTCTCCATTAGCCTTAAATAACGAAATAAAAAATAATGAACGCTTTTAAACGCATGCGTAAATAGCTAAACATATGTCAGTACTTTGTATTACAAAAATATTCTATTTTATTAGTTCTACACAAAATTCCGCGAGACCGTATATCTATACCTCTTATAAATAAGTCACAATAAGGTATTTTTCGACAAAAAATTGCAAGGTGTTTCACAGTTTTTTATTTGACATGAATATTGAAATTTATGAGGGTAAGTTATTCTATCATCAAAGAAATTTTTATATAGATAAACTTTGGCATTTATAGCATGTAATTTGGAAGTATACTTTTCGAGAAAATGTAAAATGAAAATAAATTCAACGCTCTATTTACCGCCGCAAGCTTAGGATCGATTTGCGCAGGGGATACCCTTGCCGCTGATGACGCTGCGTAGGACTTGCACTTTATCAGAATCATTAAGACAAGTTGTTCATGATTGAATGTATCAATCTGTCATCTATAACAGATGGTATGCGATTCACTCTTGGAAACTTGTATCATTCACGATACAAGTTTCCAAATTAAAAAAAAATTGCTATAATATAAGCTAAACCAAATATTTACTTATGAACATAATAATTACTCAGTCTCTACTCAATTAATTTGAGTCAAATCAACACATTTTCAGTATATAATTGAATAACTCCTACTTTTATATTTTTTGTGTAATTTGAAATTTCCATCAGGCGTTGTAAGCAGTGATATTTTTTTTGATTCATAAAATATTGAGATTAGCTGGATGCTCTAAATGTGCAAACTTTCCTATACTTGAATTGTGAATATTTTTTTTCTACAGTTTAATGAATTGTTTATAAGATTTATAGAAAATCAATTTATAGAAGTCAAAATAAAAATTAATTTTTACACAGCATACCTACTGTGTGAAAATTAGTTGAGATAATAAGGTAACCTTAATTATATTATTGTCTACTTTTACCTTTCTTATATATTACAAAGCTGGAATAAGCAAAGTTTCAAAGTCCACGTGGAAATAACAAAATAGTAAGGATATGTAAAGATGAGATGCAAACAGCTCCTGGCGCTTGCTACGATGTATTATAAAGTAGGAAGTCAAAGAGGCGGTGGCCCTCTTCGCATACGTGATTTGAATGTTCTGACTTTTGTGACTAAAAAAAGTTGTAACTCTATTTGGTTATAGCAAACACTAATGCTAACATCTTTTTTTATTTTAACACTGTTCCTATTAGGACACTTTCGCTCCCCACATTCTGTTTAATTCTTGAGGTATTGCGTGTTGAGTGGCGGAACTCGTTACTAAACCGAAGAAATGAAAATATTTCCGGGTAGGAATTGAACCCACAACCGTCACGTTTACGGTTCCGACTCGGAGAAATAATTATTTACATTTCTCGCTCTGGTAGATAAGGTGACGCATTGAGCTCCACCACTCTACACGCAGTGTTCTAAAGTCGGGCGGAAAGACACTGAGACACTGTCTTTTGGTGTTCTCTATGTCTATTCACATATACACGTGAGATAAAGTTTCAAGCTAAATAAAATTTGAAAATAGAATTTTCTATTTTACGGGGTCTATAGGACTACCACGTCAGTCGCAGAGGGTTAAGAACAGATTTTGTAAATAGTATAATATTTTAGTTTTAATTCATTTGATTACTTAGCGGTATATACCGTGTCAAGTTCAATTTATTGGCTGTAACGCTTTCATTGTAAAAGTTTCCAAATCGTAAAACTAAAAATTCCGCTGCCAGACCGGCTATAGATCTAGACAGTATCTTTTTATTTAGCATTCTGAAAATTAATTAGTAACTTATGTAAAATCGATTGTGCTTATAAACCGACTTTTGTAAGTAAAGGAAATTATCAAGTCGACTGTTTTTTTATGTTTGTTACCTCAGAACTTTTGACTGGGTGCTAAAGCTAGTGTTTTTTGTGGGTTTCCATTTTAAATTGATTCATATCTGACAATGGAATCTGTGAAAAAATCACATAAGTCTCAAATTTGCATATGGTATGTGCGTGACAAATAGACGAATCATTCAATATCACGCCAAACGTTTCCGATGATTTTTTTTATTGGATAGGATACAACTTCAAGGATAGTTTTGAAATTAGGTATTATTATAGAAGCAGCTTGAAACCGACTTCAAAATTATAAAATCTTGCCTTAATTGTTTTTGTTTAGCAAAATCAATGTAGGTTTTACTTTATGTTAAGTAAATTTATTTTTTACTTTTTGGATAAACCAAAAAAATGTTGTAGTTTTAATTTTTTAAGTAAAAAAATTGTTTGTAGTTTTTGTTAAAAAATAGTTATTGAACAAGTATTTTTTTAATAGGTACATATTTCTTGTACATAATTATTTTATAATGTCCTTTGATATTCATAAAAAATTTAAGGATCCAATACAAAAATATCATTTTAATTTCTTTTGCGACGTAATCAGTTAACTCAGTTGTCGCCGCCACTAATAATTTACTACAGGCTTTATAAGGGTTGTCCCACTTTCATTCTGGTTGATTACAGTTGTCTCGCTGTCCATCAATCCTATTTTGCCGAATGTAGCCACTTTCCCACCGAATTGATGTGTTTCTAACTTAATTTTATCTAAAATCCCTTACTAAGAAATGTCCCCTAATAGAAGGGAAGAATCAATTAAATTAGAAATCCCTATATGACAGAATATAAAACAGTATATAACACTCTTAGGGTGAGTGTTAGTTTTATTTTTTCATAATAATACATATATTTTTTAGATGTCCCTCTGTACTACGATGGCGGCTCTGTACTTAACTAGAACACACACACGTTTGGATATTTTCCTTTGAAAATTAGTTATTGTTTTATAACTCTAATAGGTAAATGGTATAGTAAACTTTTTTGTAGATATTGATGTCTTCTGTACGTGTAGTTGTAGTGTCACTAAGCTCTATTGTCAATAATTTCCACAGCTTACGCGATATAAGGTTTTTTTGGTATTTTTTTACACGTTAATCGTCTAATTGTAAAATAATTTTCCATATCGGTCTCGGAGTTTCGAGCCCTATTCAATTCAAATAAAGAAACAAAATCTAATCGATTGTAAATTTTAGTGATATCTATGCAAATGGAATAAGTTAATGTCTTCATAAAAGAGAGGTCTTACGTTGTCAAGTACAAAATTGTTTCCAAATGTATCATCAACCCATACAACAAATAAAAATAGACTAAAAAATTCGTTATTTTATATATCTATTTTAAAATGACAGAAAATAGTAACCTATGTATAAATTTCAATTTAAACATAATATGTTTGTAGAAAAATATGACTTCGTGTATTAATAATATCCGTTACATTTGAAATATAAGCAGGCAATGTATGATAAAGTAGTATCAATTTGTTTCCAATGCTATAAATTTGTTTAGAAATATATATTTTTATATTTATTCTTAGAATATGACCCCATAATCACAAATCAAATATGTTCTTCTTCAACTACTACGACAAATTTTATAAATAAAACTATCTTTATTATTCTTTTAACTGTAATAGAAAAAACTAGTTACAAAACTAATTAACACAGATAAAATCACTACCATCTTTGAGAAAGTGGAACAAGATCGATATACTCGTATTATAGCTACGACAATGCTGAAGAACTGGATGTTGATTATAAAACAGTTTTACGTCATTTATGAAAGTCTGGGTACAAGAAAAAATTGAAATTTGGGCACATGATCTCACTGAGAGAAACCTAATGCAACGTGTTTTCGTTTGCGATTTTTTGCTGAAACGTAATAATTTCATACCATTTCTTAAACAGTTAATTACGGGTGAAGAAAATGGGTGATTTACGATAAGAATGTGCGGAAAAGATTATGGTCGAAGCATGGACAAGCCCCACAGATCGTGGCAAAGCCCGGACTGACTCAGAACAAAGTGATGCTATGCGTATAGTGGGATTGGAAAGGAATCGTCCACTGTTAGCTTTTGCCACCGAGTAAAACTATCGATTCTGACCTCTACTGTCAGCAGCTGATGAGGTTAAAAAAAACTATTGAGAAAAACCGGCCGAAGCTGGTGAAAAGCATTCCTATTCACCAGCTCCGTGGTGTTCTACCATGGCAACGCCAGACCGCACTCATCTATAGCCACGCAGCAAAAATTGAGA
>DWQW01002894.1:0-24695 GCA_018249695.1 Heliconius erato demophoon
TTCGCACATCAGTCACACATTATACGCAATATCTTAACACTAAGTTCCCTCTGCCTATCCTGCTAAAGGCGGGATAAAACGTGGATCTGGTTTTAACTTTCTCATAAAAAATCTTCATTGCGCTGCAAACATACATAATAGGTATATCAAAACACGAACATAATTCAGTGTGTTAAGTAAATAATTCTATGGTATAAGCGGGCGAAGCCGCGAGCGGGTCGCTAGTGTATATATAAAATAGAAGATGGTAAAAGTAGTCGATATCTAAAAAAAATAACGAAAATAAAGAAGTACAGAGAAGTCCGTCCTTTCTGGCTACCCTGCGAGAGATAAAGAATAAAGAATAAAGTTGAAAAAAAAAGAGAAGGGACAAAATGGTCACTACACTCTCTCTAAACAAAAAGTTATAATATTAGTTAACACGTACAAAATAGCATCTAATATAAACATACAAACATATTGTAAACATTCCAAATATCCAATATTCATAGCCGTTCACTTCATACAATATAACCTAAATAGTCAATATAATATCGGGACCCAAGTGTACGTGAGAGCGGACACGTCCCTCTAAATTGTTCCATTACAATAGAATTCCAAGAGGTACAGATATAGATAGATAGATAGATAGATAGCTGTATAAAATCGAATTGGTAATTCCGATGTTAGCTGCCAACTAGTCCTCTGTTGTCTTATAATGGTGTTGAAGTATTATCTTATACATATACTGATATAAATAAAACAGAAGTGTCTGTCGGTGATATTAAAATAACTGTGTATTTTCAAGGGCATGTTGTTATTTTCACGATATGAAAATATAAACAGTTTTTGTTTTTCAATTTTTTTTCTGTCTTATTTTTCTATGTATCCATGCTAATCTCGGAAACAGCTGAATCGATATTTATAGTGCTTTCACTAAAAGATAGATGGAATTGTGGAGCAAGGCTAATCCTACAACAACCTTACTATAATGTCAAATTATTAAGCCTGTTTGTTTTACTTGACACCGACATTATTAAAATTATAAAATCTTTTTTAAATTTATTTTGTTTATAAATCAATGTACGGTTTACTTTATCAATAATTATGTTTTACTTTTTAGTTCGTTGTAGGAAGACTTTCGAGAGTATTTTCGAGAATTAATTTGAACAAAATACAATTACAATAAGATAAAAATTATAATCACATATTATAGCGTGAGCTTTAATATAATTCAGAATATTTAATATTTATAGTATTTTTTTGTTTAATAACTAGGTAGCTATATGAATAGTTATTACAACGCACGAGAAGAAAGCATATTTTAGCCATTTTTAAAATTCTTATACCATTTGAGAAACTACCAACATTCTTATAGTTAATTAATTGTTTTCTCAAATTCAGAAATAGTTTATGTTATTCATCTGAATATTATAATGTCAACCAACGATGGAAAAATATTAAATGTTTTCAAAATTACACTATAATACCTTGCACTTTAATATCAACATTGCACTGTTGAAATTAATTGAAAAGTAATTCTAAAGACAGATATATAGGCAGAATATAATATTTTTTAATGTCAACAATGTTGTCATTTTAAATCACATTTATAGTAGACTAAACTCTATTAATTGGACTTTTTTTTAATTATGGTTAAAAAAATAGAAAGGTAAGTGATTTATTAGCGTTAATAATTTTAAATAAAATTATATAATTTAGCTTCACTTGTCTGGTAGGAATTCACGGTGTAGAGGCGGTGCGGTACCCTTGCTCTTTCTTCCTTTTATTATAACTAGCACGCAGTTACAGTGGAGAGGAAGATAGGACGTGCTATATTTTTCTTCGGAAAAGCTTGAAGTTATAAAGTAATATTGTCGAGTTTCAGTTACTTAAAGAAACTTCTGATGGCAAATATTTTATTAGAACGATACCTTCTGATGGCATTATATAAGATTCATGTGTTGCAAATATAATTATTTTAACACTGTTATCTCCGAATTTCTAAAAAAATTTGGCTTAGTAACTAAATTGTATTAAATCGTACATAAGAGGAACATTTTCTGAAAATCTGGAAATTAAATTACAATTATTTTATGTACATAAATATGTTTATGATAAATTTGATGTGTAAGAGTACGAATTAGGAATTCAAAATAACATATATTATACAGTGCAAAAATAAAATTTAAGATATTTTTTTATTTTGATTAAATAAAATGTAAAAATGAAATCTTCAACCGTAAATATATATACATTGAACTGGAATTTAAATAAAATGACACTTTCATAATAAATTCAGTAACTAAACAATACGAACGCGGGCCGGTAGCCGGTAGTCCCTTCCGTCCGCATCCACTTGACATAATTTTGCACAAAACAAATTTATTCACCTCTTTCATAATTCATAGCCACTGTTCGTCGTTGGAGCCCACATTTTGCAATTTTGTGGATATTATGTCTACAAGATGATTTGTTTAATCTATTGTAAAATAGAATCTATATATATAAAAGGACTTGTGCTGACTGACTGAGGTAAGACGCACGCAGAGCCGTAACCGCTGATGGTTGAAACGTGAAACTTGGGCAGATGTTTATTTTCATATTCTGGAGATCCACTAAGAAGGGAATTTGAAAAATTTTAACTCTAAAGGGATGAAATAGAGGTTGAAAGTTTGTATGGAAAAAAAATTTAATCTGTACCGATTTTTATAAAATTTGAAATTCAGACTCTTAAAAATATTTCATTGAATACGTGTTTCATGGTTTTTAAGAATTCACCCCCTAAGGGTTCAAATAAGGGGTTGAAAGTTTATATAGAAAAATCTTTAAATTGCCACCGATTTTTATAAAAAATTAAATTCAGACTGTTAAAAATATTTTATTGAACACGTGTTTCGTAGTTTTTTTAGAATTCACTCCTAATAAGCGGGCGAAGCCGCGCGCGCCCTCTAGTAATTTATAAAGTTTATTCTGTGTGTATGTAATATTTTTTATAGAGGCCGTCGTGACGCAGGGGCACAAGGGTGTGACTGTTATTCGATAGTTAGATAGAAAGATAGTGTGGGTTCGATACCCATTTGGGGGAATGAATTATTATTTATTAATGTTTTCATTTATTCGATCTGGCATCAAAACCACAAGTCTGGTTGAGTTCCGCTTATCAACCCACAATGCCTCGAAAATTACGATGGAGAGTGAGGAACGGAATGTCTCAATATTAAGTTCCATCTACCTACCCTGCTATGTACAGAATACAGCGTGAAACTCATTATTTTATATTTAAGTAAAAAATATGCCGCCATTTAATAGCGCTAGATTTTAAACGTGAGGGTTATAAGGTTGATTACTACTCGGAGAATTATTTTCATTGTCTTCAGTCTGACAACAATACAAAGCTTAGCGTCAGCAGCAGCAGCAGCAGCAGCTTGTATCCCGCACACAGCAGGGTAGGTAGAGGGCACCTAGTGTCAAAATATTCCGTTCCTCATTTTCCGCCGAATTCTTGAGGCATTGCGTATTGAGCGGTAGAACTCAATGTCGCGCTTTGCCTCGACACGAGATAAAAGAAAAGGAAAAACAAATTTAAATTAATATTTAATTTCCTTGAGTGGGGATCGAACTCGCAACCAGTTTCGTTTACAGTCACACACTTATGCACCTGCGTCACATCTGGCGTCATTATTATATATATTTTAACTTTTTTACACGGATCTAAGCAAGAAGCAATTATAAAATATGTATAATTCACACAATAAAAGTGTATGTAAGCAAAAATATATACTAACAAAAGACTTAATGAAAGTCCTATTTGACTTCAGTTCATATTGTTTGTCATATGTTCGAGGAAATAGCCTGCGGTGTTTCGCTACTGTCGTAGAAAGTTTAGCAGTAAATTATATAATTGATTTAGAATTTATGTTTGTGTTATAATAAGAAAAACTAATTATTATTATTTTTGTCATAAAAGCTGTGAAAAGGCACTGATAATATAAAAAATATAAAATAGATTTCGTACATAATAGTATCTTATTTTTTCCTGAATTGTAGTATAGGCAGGACAGAACCGGATGTTAAGATGCCTATTATCCTCTTTCTATTTGAGTTTGAGACATTGCGTGTTAAGTGGCGGATCTCAACGCGCGCCGCATTTTGTCGCACCTTATAACTGCAAAATTTATTTTATCATAAAAAATCGAATTAATTTGGGTATATTCCAGCACCAGCTATAGCTAAACACAGCAGGGTAGGCAAAGAGAACCTAGAGTTAAAAAAGCAAGTCATAATATATTTCATGCGACAATATTGCTATAAAATATTTTATTATTTCTTAACATACAAGTAATTTTAAATGTACATATTACATGTATAGTGGTGAAAGTAAATCTGTTATATGGAAATCAGCCACATCTGTGATCAATGATATGAACCCACAACAATAGAGTGCAATCTCCATAATGTATGCCTGATGGGCAGCTCTTGAATACAATAATAATGTAAGCTGGTAATTACCTACTACGATACGTTGTTATCAGTGATATAAATTATCTGCATTTTTTTTTAATTCACGTTGCGTCTTTCCAGTTAATTTTTAAGATAGTGCGTGTTGAGTGGTGAAACTCAACGCTGTATTTTGTCTGGAATTATGAAATACATTATACGTAAGTTATTTGAAGTTTAAACAAATCTCATTTAGCAGAGCAGAAAGAGAGAACACGCCGCTATCAACCTTAGGGAAAGATTTATAGACCGTGCCTATTGGGTGGCGGGAACTCAACACCAGGGTTTGACTAATAAGCAGAGAAAAAATAAACATAATTTTAGAAATCAACCTTCCTTCGGGTAGAAATCGAACCCACAATATTCCCTTGTACTTACCGTTAGTACTGTACTGCGCCATGGTAGTAATTGAAATTTGCTTCATTTTAAGACATACAATGTGATTCAAACTAACTCTGGTATTGCTTATCAGTATTACATATTGATACATTGTTGTCACATAAAAGCTAAGCTGAAACTTATAGGATGTGTTGTTTAGACCACATAAAATTCACATTTTCTTATACTGGTGGAAACCAAGCTGTAAATTAAAATGGATTTTGCATTAGATATTTAAGTTACTAGGATAGACAGTAATAATATAATTTAAAAAAATATTACTGTATATATTGAAACCATAAAAACGATAAGGTTCACGCTGCATTCTGCATATAGCGGGGTAGACAAAACCTACTGTTAAGACAATCCATTTTCCACTTTTTTCAAGACATTGCGTGTTGAGACATACAGGACTCAATGTCGCGCATTGTATTCTGACCAGAGCGAGGAAATGAAAATATTTCTTTCTTCCTAGAGGGAATCGAATTCACAATCGTCTTGTTTACAGTCAAAGTCAATATTAATTGAAACTGTTAAATTAATATAAAATTAACATATATCAGTTGAAACAAAGTAAATGGTTGAATTTACTTAACGACAAACGCTAGATAGCTTAGTTAAAACACCGAAATTGAAATTGAATCCTCAGAACTGCTGACTATTTCTTTTGATCGAATAATTTAAGATATAATGGACGATTTTAATTTAATTTTGATAGATTTCGTAGGGTCTTTTTCTTATCAGTGTTAATCTGAGAAAAAAAGAAGAAATATGTAAGTTTGAAAATCTTTTTATATTTATACACAGATCTTGATTTGTAATTAATGATTCACTTCTTCCTCCATTTTTAGATACATTTATCTATAGATAGCGAAGCTTAAAGCTGAATGTTGGTCGTCTATCAAGACTTAAAAATGTAGTTGCAAATTACATGCTGCCATAATTATACTGATAGTGTAGGCGCAGTGGCATAGTATCTATCTGTAAACGCTAAGGTTGTGCATTTCAATCCCATTCGGAATGAAGGCAGCTCTGCGTTGAGTTTTGCCACTCATCATACAACAACTCTATGTTAAATTTGTTTGAAAAATGGGGAACGGAGTGTCTTTACACTAATTTTCTTTTACCCTACTACATGCGGGATACATTGTAAATTTAAACAAAAAAATATTTCGCCGGCTAACATATACATATGAAGTGAATATAAAAATTATTCCATCTGGACCTGATCTACGAATCTTATGGGAAACCAATTTATAGAATCCCATAATCGTTTTTGCCTAAAAAACCTCAACGAGGGTACCTACGGCAAGCACTTTATTTAAAATTCCGTTATCGGCTTGTTCCGAAATAATGAATTTGTTCTGTCGCTTAATTAAATTCTATTAAACAAAACGCTTACTCAGTTGGAATTTTAATTGAAATGTATTGAACTTAAAATATGCTTAGTAGGTGAATGTTTATGTTCTAATACTTATATCTCAATTTGAATTTACTTTTCGTAGCACCTTACTGTACCAGCACCTTAATATAGTTGTGGGTTCATTTCAAATTTTCAATTCAAATTAAATTTTGTTCATATTTATTATATTTTATTGTGGCCAGTAGTGTCCCACAAGCGTGCAATTGTAACTTTACAAGTTGTGGGTTTGTTTCCCATTCGAGGAAATGAAATATTTATTATTATCATTTTCCATGCTCTGGCATAAAATAAATTTGTGCTTTAGAATTTGTATCTAGTTTAAAAATTCAATAGTCTAAATAAAATTATTTGTCGAGAAATGGTTACTTGAAACAAGCTTTAAAATAAAACATAAAAACGCACCAGTAATTTTACTGTCGCTTCAACCCAACAACGGCTCGAACACTCGACTTTTTACAGCCAACTGTTTTTAAGACGAGAAATTTTGAGTCGCTTTTTTTTCTTTTAAAACAATTTTATATTTGTGGTGAAATAAAACCACGGTTCGGTATTTTATTTAATTATTATTCTGTAATTCTTAAGAATGAATTGCTAATTAATATTTATGGTAATAGTAAAATGGGCGGTAAGCCAATAGCATATGAAGGAAAATATAATGGTGGTGTTGGTAATATGTATTTTGCTTGGAGCTCTCTCTTAAAGCGCAGTGTTGAATTCCATCATTCAGTAAATGCCGTAGACGGAAAGTGGGGACAGTGTTTAATGTTTTCTTCCGTCTATTCTATAAATAAAAGCTGAAAAAAAGACACCAAAATGACTATAATATTAACATATTATGATATATACAATTATGTGCACAAATAACAAGACCACAAGAAACATCTGGTTTTAGACAATCAAAAATGACACTATACATAATGTAGTTCGCACTGAATTAGTTATCAGTGTGGAGCGATCCCGCGGCGGATATTGCTGCATGATTGCGAACTGCTCCACTCAAAGCGATTGGCATACTATAATAAAAGGGAATACGTATTGTATTTGTTAAAAATGCATTTTTCAAAGAGTGATCAATTTTAGGTTATATTTTTGAATAAATTTTTGCTAAGCTTTTTAGATAAATACTTTTTTTCGATATAAATTATACGAGTATATCGAAGTCGCATAAAATGAAAGCGGAAAAATATATTTTACATTAACGTTAAAAATAAATATTTATCATATTTTTAATTTACAAAACAAAATCATGTACTGTGAAAATATATAGATATGGCACGGCCACAAATTGAAATTCTTTTGACGCTCGTTAGCGATTAAGCCCCCATCCATGTTCAATATAAAAGATTACATGAAAGATGCGATTACCTTATTACAATGATGGCTCAACGATATTACTTATCTGAAAAATGTTAGCGATTTTTTTTAACAGAGCAATCAAATATATAAAGATATATGGAGTAGTAATTAGATTCTTATTTAATTTATTAAATTTTAATAATAGTGATTCAAATGAGGTCACTGTTGACCTCATTTGAATTACTGTTGATGTTGACTGAATACACAATAGTTATGGGTTCGATATCTAATTGAGGGAATTCATTATTTTCATTTTCTCGCTCTGACGTGACGACAAACCATGGCGTTACGTTCCGCACTCGCTCAACATGCAACGTAAAAAAAAGATTCTCAAAGATTTAGCAATAGCTTAGACATTTTAGCTATTCTTTGTATATGTCAAATAAAATATATTATTTTTAGATTTTTAAAGTGTTATTCAACACTTAGAAAAATACTTTTTGGAAAACATATAAAAAAAATTGTAAGATCTATGATTTTCACGATTTTTACATATTTTAAATGAAACTTTTTTTTATATAACTGGTTTAGGCGGATATTAATCCGGTTAAACCAGTTATATAAAATATATATATAAAAATAACGTAGCAGGATTTGAACGCGCGCCTCTTAGGAACCGTCCAAACGTGTCCAAGTTTCATCGGGTTACGTCGAAATCTTTATATGCTTGTTTCAACTAAATACAATAGTATTTAATATTTTTTTTGAAAAGTATAAATTAAAAAAAATAAGAAATATCCAAATTTTCTCACATATCATGGCAAGCAAAGAAAACTTAAATGTCAATACACTCCGTTCCCCATTTTCTGCCGAATTCTGGAGGCATTGCGTGTTGCAATAATAAAGCTGATTTTTATTTTTTTGTACAATTCAATTATTTCATAATTAACACCATCACTCCTAAAATATGTACTAAGTTCCAACAATATGTTGTCATATCGTGAGCAATTAATCGTCTGTCCATCAGTAGAGGCTATAAAGCAAACATTTACTTTACTAATAAATAAAATAATGGCCTGTTAGGAAATTGGTAGTAATGAATATTGCAAAGTGTCCTTTATTATAGTTTCTATAATATTTTTTCAGTTTCACTCTTTTACCCGCCTATAACAGAAGAGGCTAGGCCAAAGGAGGCGCAGGAGCATAAGCGTGCGAATATAAACGCCACAGGGTGTGGATTCGATTCCCACTCGAAGAAATGAAATATATTTTATTTTCTTAAGTACCTCCATTCAACATGCATTGCCTCCAGAATTCGGTAGAAAGAGGGAGACAGAAGGGAGAGGGTGTCGAATTGAGAAAGGAGTGTCTTAGTACTAGGTTCCAAGATTCCAGAGTACAGTGTGAAGCTAAAACAAATTACAGGAGACGCAGAAGAGAACATAGTGTTGATACTCCGTCATACACTATTTGTGTGATTTTATATATTGGGTGTCGAGTGGCTGGGGGGTCCTACAATGAAATGATGCCGACGCTACACCACGACGGCTTTAATTTTTACTATTATTTTTAACGCAAGAAAAGGGCGATCTGTTCTCGTTTTCTCTCATCAGTAAGAGATTGAATTATAAATTAATTAAACAAAAGGCAGAAATAGCTTCTAACTTAATAAGCATCGTATTATTATAAGTGTACAAGATTTCGCTGTGAGAAAATATAATTAAAATAAAAGAATTATTTTTTTATAAGAGTAATTCAATTTGCATATTAAAAATAAGAAAGTAATGTTATACTAGTCTAGTTAAATAGAAAGCTTAAATTAAAAAATTGAAGAAAATATCAAAGTAAACTTGTACAGATCTTTTAAGTTGGAAGTGGGTCAGGTGCATCAATGAATTGAAGATACATCGAAAATGGATTCCTCGTATACATTTTATATTTTAGATGAAATTGTAGATATAGATTTTATTTAAAGTATTCTAAAATAAAATTTGGAACTACCTATCTACATAGATTTTACATTTATACTAATATTATAAAGTGGGTTTGTTTGTTTGGTTGAAAGAGCTAATCTCACAAACTATTGGTTCGAATTGAAAAAGATTTTTTTCGTTAGATAGAAATAGTTCATTTATAGAATTTGTGAATTATTTATTGCATGTAACCCATTGTATATGTGGTCAAAGATATCATGGGCACTTACTTCTTAGATAGTATTCAATCGATTGAAATATTTCATATTTTTATTTCCATTTTCTGGTACCGAGGCCAAGCGCGGCTTTGAGTTATTACTCAGCACGCAATGCCTTTAGTATTCGGCGGAAAGTGGGAAACAGAACTGTCTCAATGGAAACGTCTTAACAATAGCTTCTTGGATTTCCTTTGTTATATAGGGAAAAGTTAAAAAAATCGACTTTGAGTAGGTGATATTTATAACACATACTATTCATACGTTTTTCTAAATATGTTGATAAATATTATTATAATGAAACGGTTAAAACAAAAAAAAAAGTAAAATTTAGATTTTTAATATAAGTAAATTTCTTAGCTAACCATTCGGCTTAAAAAAAAAGTAGCAACTTGTAAAAATTTGGAGCAAGCCGAACGAACTTCATCTGAAACGTTTACATTGATTATCTCCTTCAACAACTTTATTTATAAAGAAAATTTATAAAGTAAAAAAATAACAATTTTTCAATTAAACTTTTCAGTTTAGAAATCTTAAAAATTTTACGCTTCATTTTACTTCTGATTTTTCTCTTAAATTTTTTTACTGTACTCGAATAAGCAATTTCTTTGGTAGTAAAAGTTTTACTGTAACGTATATTGAAAAAATCTAAGGTACACTTAAATTAAATATTCATAGTGGTATAATAATAACCTACAAATATTTAAATATTATCTGTTCCTTAATAGATGTGCAATATTTTATTAGCTATGTAGGTATATATTTATCGAAAAAAAATAATATAAATTTTAAATGAGGCCAGTCGCGGCGCAGCGGCACGAAGTGTGACTGTAAAACTGACTGACTGTATTGTGGGTTCGATCCCCGCTCGAGGAGATGAAATATTTACTTAAATTTATATTTACATTTCTTCGCTTTGGTGTCGAGGACAAGCGCGGCGTTGAGTTCTGCCACTCAACATCCAATGCCTCCAGAATTCGGTAGAAAGTGGGGAACGGAGTGTCTTAATACTAGGTTCCCTCTGTCTACCCTGCTGTGTTCGGGATACAGCGTAAAGCTGATTGACTTATTTTTATTTTTATAAATTTTAAATAAAAGATCAAAATTAAACTTTTTTTTTCGTGTTTTATGTATCATCTAAATGACCTCTTAAGTATTCTAAAAATCTCCACAAAAATAAACACAATCTATTTCTTATTAAAATCACATTAGAAATATCTTGAAATGAGAACATCTTTTAAAAAAACCTCTTACGTAATAAGTTTAATAGCGACAGTAAATAGACTGCCACTTTGACATAATATTTGAGAGACAGGCAGAGTAGAGCTTTTAAGGCCTGTCGACTGAGACGAGAAATACGAGTGGAGTGCCATTACTATTGCAATACTATCAATAGATATGTTTTTTTAACTTGTTGGGCTTCAATTTGCCACAATCTAATTCAGTAAAATGTTTGGTGTAGTATTGAAACTGAGATATTCGAGAAGATTCCATTCAATTAGGTATACGGTATTATTTATTATTACAATATAGATTAAAAATTGATAGCAAAATAATATATAATATATAAATATTTTGCTATCAATTTTTTAATCTGAAGGCACTTCTGAGCTGCCTAAATGGAATCAACATCGTAACGTACAAAATTATTAGATTCTTTAGCACAAATATGTATGTCTAATATACACGTAGTTATCTCTATTAATAATCTATTTGTAATCCAGTTATTCTCAGAAAATTAACAATATTTCACAAATAGCAGCATAGGCAGAGAGAACGCAGTGTCGAGACACCGCTTTCCGCCCTCCGGCTTAAATCATGTGTCGTGTTGTAAATACTTTGTGGGCTGAGTGATTATTACTTCGAGATAAAACCGATAGCACCATCTTCGCGTTTACAGCAAGGTGACGTGCCACTGCGTCACTATGGTTTCAAAATTATTAATTTACTTATAAATCATATTAAAGAAACCTATACAGCGTCAATAAGAATATGAACCACTCTTTTAATTTATTTACTAGTCTAATTGAAATGTTAATTCAGTCATAAAACTGTTGCCTCTGTATCTGTTTTACGTACGTTCCGTTTACGTTCTGTCTTTGTTCCAGCCACCGTATAGCAGCTATAAAGCATTTTAATTAATTAAGTTAGAAAGTGCAAGAATAATAATATAATTAGTTGTTCAAATATTTTGATATAATTTAAATGAGATAAAAAATGTTAATTGTTACAAAAATTTTAAACGAGATTGATTATATACGAATAATGTTTGTCGTTGTTAATAACTATTATTTTGGATTTTATATAAAGAAAGTGTTCTTATCTTAGTTAATAAAATATGTTAAAATTCTGTGGTCTTATTTCTCCACTTTTTCCTTTTAAAACTTCAATAAATCAATTGTTTACGTTAAAACTTTGCTGCCACCATAACTAATGTGTATTATTATACCACTTCAACAACTACTCATGTCATCGACTTCGTTTTGATATTTGTGTTAAATTTTTATGTGTTAGCCAAAGGTTCTAGGCATAGAAAGGTAGCATGGCCCATTAAAGAAATTATTATCGAATAAATAAATCAGCTTCACGCTGTATCCCACACACAGAAGGATAGGCAGAGGTAACCTGGTGTTAATACACTCCGTTCCCCACTTTCTGCCGAATTCTGAAGGCATGGTTGAGTGGCAGAACTCAGCGCTTTGCCTCAACACCTAGCGAAGAAATGGATATATAAATTTAAGTAAATATTTAATCTCCTCGAGTGGGCATCGAACCCACAACTAGTCGATTTTACAGTCACCCTGTGGCCCTGCGACTGGCCTCAATTAGATAGATAATTAGAAGTAGAGATTATTATCAATTACTAAATTATTATTATATAGGTACGTCACTTAAACTTCACACTGTATCCAACTTGTAACAGGATAGCTTAAGACACTCTGTCCCCCACTTTTCGTCGTGTTCTAGAGGCATTACATGTTGAGCTGCTGAGCTCAACGCCGCAAATATAGTGTAAATTGACAAAATTATTATCATTTTTTTAAGGATTGCCTTTTTTTGAAATACTACAGAAAAACAATATATCGTTCACATACAATGTAACAGAATAAAGTATAGAGCTCTACACACTCATCTGCATTAGGAACTAAAGCAATAAGTGAGAAGTGGTTTGCCATTTGGTGAATTGGTATAGTAATTACAGAGTGTTTGAATTAAACAGTGCAAACTACAACTTTATTGAAATTAAAGCTTTAATTATTATTTAATGAGTATATTATCTATATATATAAAAGGACTTGTGCTGACTGACTGAGGTAAGACGCACGCAGAGCCGTAACCGCTGATGGCAGAAACGTGAAATTTGGGCAGATGTTTATTTTCATATTCTGGACATCCACTAAGAAGGGAATTTGAAAAATTTTAACCCTAAAGGGATGAAATAGGGGTTGAAAGTTTGTATGGAAAAAAAAATTAATCTGTACCGATTTTTATTAAATTTGAAATTCAGACTCTTAAAAATATTTCATTGAATATGTGTTTCATGATTTTTAAGAATTCACCACCTAAGGGTTTAAATAAGAGGTTGAAAGTTTATATGGAACAATTTTTAAATGGCCACCGATTTTTATAAAAATTTAAATTCAGACTGTTGAAAATATTTTATTGAACACGTATTTCATGGTCTTTTAGAATTCACTCCTAATAAGCGGGCGAAGCCGCGCGCGCCCTCTAGTAATTACATATTTTACTGTCGCATTAACTAATCTCTATGATGGTTTAAATTGAGATTTGACTAAGAGCAGCACTAATGAAAATGCAACAGCGGCAGCAGCAGTCCACATTAAGCAGCATTTAACATTTAAATTCACCAGGCGGGCCTAGCGAATCAAGTCTAGGTTTAATAGGACCTAGAATTCATTGTAATATAAAAGATTTTGTACGCGGTTCAACTTCCAAATTTATGAAATAAAATTTAAGTCAGTAAGTAAATATTTCGAAATTCTGACTTATCTAGAGATTATATCAATATTTCGTATCCGTTTATTTGCTATAAGTTTAAAAAGGTCTAATGAAAGACATATTAGCAAAGTTGGAAACAATAAGCGAAAAGTCAAAATACTCATCATGAGAGTAATTAAGTTTCAGATCAAAACTATTGTATAGAATATAATATATAGAAATATATACGCTGTATCCTCCATATATCAGGGTACACCGAAAGAACCTAGTTTGGCGTGAAGTGCGGAATGAAAACAAACACTCCATTCCGCACTTTACGCCAAATTTTCGACGCTTTGAGCGGTTAGTGGCAACACTCAACGTCGCGCTTTTTCTTGCTACCAAAGCAAAGAAATGAAAATATAAATTAAATAATTCATTTCCCCGAGTGGAAATCGATCTACAATCATCGCACATACAGTCACGCTCTTGTGCCACTGCACCACGATGGTTTTTGATATAGTTAGAATACAATAATAATGTAAATCCCCAGTCCTCTCGACGGCCGCGAACATAGGTTCGAGTCCCACAGGGGACACCCTTTCCGCCGTTGACTTTCTCAGAGGCAGCCACATAGTGCTTGCATATTTCCAGATAGAGTATCCTCTGCCCTACCCACCTGGTGGCTGTAAAAGGCTGTAGAGTTTACAGCATTAACCTCAAGTTAGCAAAATAGGTTCATTTCTAATAATATTACCTCAAACGATACATTAAAACAAATTGCCAGAAAGTTAGTTAAGCAAGTTTATCTTCAAAGTGTCTATGTAATTGAGATTTTATTCATTCATCAAGACCGCCCGCTGACTTAGCATTAATAGAGTAGGTACATTGACTTCGTTTATGGAATTTAGAATTTAGTTAAACTTTATTTAAAAGGTATTAATTAAATAATACTGAGATGAAAGTACTCCAAAATGTTTCTCTTAATTCCTTTATGGTAGGATAGGCAGTGGAATTATACATATGTTCATGTGTTATAAAACACTCCATTGCCCAATTTTTGGCCAATTTTTAAGATATGTCTTGTTGTGTGGTGGTATTCAACGCTATGCATTGTCTAAAACAGTGAGATAAAAATAATTTAAATATACATATTACCCCCGGTGTGGATTGAACCGTGCGATCATCGTATCGTTTACATTCAGACATAGTCACAATGCGCCGGGACGGCAAAAATGTCGATTTAATTACCCATTTGGTGCTTAATCTCAGCTATAATCCTATGTATTTTACATATCGTCTACACCAATCGCGCGCGTGTTTTTTAATTTACACACTGAAGAACCTTATACCTAAAAAAGATAGTAAAGATGTAAAGTTAAGGTAAGGTCAGTTCAAACCCACACGACGTAAAAAGTTACTACAAAAGGATTTCCCAAAATCACTAAAAACACGGGAAAAAATGGTATTATATGTTTTATATAGCCCAAGCAAACGATATTGTGGGCTTGTTTAATATATTTACATAACCTATAAACCATCTTCTTCGTGAGAAGCACCAGTTGTTTTCTTTTCGATAGTGTATTGCAGCCGTAGATCGTTGAATTATGCGCAACATTAATTTCATTCGATCACGTAGCCCTCCCGAGAGAAAACCTTTCACATTGCATTTTTTATCGCGTCTGTTCATTTTTTAATATAATTTGCGCCAGTTGCCTTATGGGGTCTCATGTGGCATAAATATAGTTGAAAATATATAAAACTTTACGCTGTATAGCAGGATAGGCAGGAACTGAGAGCTCGATACCAGAGCGAAGAAATTAAAATATTAAATATTACATTTTCCCGAGTGGGAAACGAACCCACAACCTGTAGCTTTTTTAATCAATAATTCAGTCAATATTTAAAAACAAATTTTCTTCTAATTTACTAGCTAAAAGCAGACGGACACACTAAATGTTATAAAGTAAAATAAAGTTCGTAACATCTCGCACATTTTGATCTTTTCTTTCTTATTTATTACGTGAATTCACGTGAAGTCAAGAAAATAATATAGCAAAGTAGATGGTATAAGTATTGTTAAGACACTATCAACAACTGCATAGTCCAGATATTATATTGTAAATTATAAAAAAAAAATCCAAATAGAGCCTTACTGGAGGTGGAATTTACATGGGGAACAACAATATCACTATACACAAAGGTTCTAAAATAATATCAACAGCTCAAACATGAATCCAAAATCATTGTGTTATTTTTGCTTTTGGAAATGTCAAGATCAACCAGTGTACGGGTCACTTGATGGTAAGTGATCACTGACGCCGACGGTCTCGTGCAACACCAGAGGACCTACAGGTGCGTTGACGGCTTATAAAGTACAGATAGACGCGCTTTTTGAAGGTTTTATATGTATATTACCAGAATTTAAATAGAATATTGATTTAAAAAATATAAATTTACATTGATTTAGGAAAGCGGATATTATTCTTCAAGGTTTTTTCCAATAAGTACATATAGGTAAGGTATATTACATATCATTAATCTACTTATATAGTTTTTTTTGTTATTAACAATATTTTAAAAAAATCTTACAGTTTTTTAATATTCTATTAGTAGTTTTTCCTATAAATGGTATTGTAGTTGTTCGTTCCGCTGTTGGGAAATGGAAATGGTGATTACCTGGAAACAAAAAAAAATATCAGCGTCGGTTTATATTTAGATTGACATTTGCAAAGTTGGTAAATACTTCCATTAAAAGCCAAGATACTTTTTGGACTCAGAATATATTTGTGCAATAAACATTCTTGACTTTAGTTCTTTTCTGGACGTTTATTGCAAGTCAGTAAAATGTGGATAAAAATTAGTCACTCAGTATATAGTCACTAGTATTTGACATAAAAATAATACTATATGTAACTTTTGTCATATAAATTTATTGATACTCTCTGTAGAGACAATCTTACTCTGTATCGGAAGGAATCTTCTATTAAGACACTCCTTCCCTACGCACCGTAAAATTTTAAGTTTTTGGCAGCTAATATTTTTTACATTTTGTAGATATATTATAGGCCAATAATTTTATTTATATATCGTTTTTATTCAGCTTCACGCTGTATCCCGAGTATAACAGAGAAGACAGATTGAGCCTAGGGCTAAGTGAGAAGAATTATGGAGGCATTGTGTATTGAGTAGCGAAACTCAACGCGTCGCTTTGCTTCGACACCAGAGCTAAGAAATTTAAATGTTAAATATTTTATTACCTCGAGTTTCCACTCGAACCACCAACCTGTCGCATTTACAGTTACACGTTTGTGCCTCTGCGCTGCGACTAGCCTCAGTTAGAAGATACACATATATATAATCATAAGAATAATAACAGAAATATTATTAACAGCTTACGTAATTATTTTGCAATATTTATTAAAATATATTCATATTTTAATAAATATTTCTTCATTTTTACATGGTTATATGAAGTACTCTCCATATAACCATGTAAAAAAATATTAGTGGCAAGCAGTAACTACCTACTTGACACATTTAACTCTCTATTAATGACCCTTCCACATTAAAATATAAATTTAGCAGCTCTTCATGTTTACAATTTCGTTCAACAACGAAAATGTAGTGTGTTTTAGTTAGGTAATGAGCATATTTGTAGATTTGTAGCATCATTGTAGCGTACAAGTGCACCTAATCTAGATATATTTATATTATTGTGCTATACATTATATTTAATTATTTTTAATTGCCTACAAGAGTAGACAAAAAGATGGCGTTAAGATTCGCCACTCAAAATGGAATCTCCAAAATTACGTGGGATGTGGGGAAGTAGGGTCTTAAAACTAGATTTCCCCAGAATACGCTACTTTGCATACTCTTATTTTAATTTTTCTATATAATAATATGGAGTATTTAAAATAAGAGTTTTTAGACTAAGTAAGAATAGTAGCTTTTAAGCATTGCTTGAGAAAATATTATGTATATCAGTGCACAATATAAAAATTAAGAAAAATATACATAAAAAAATAATGTATAGTCCGTTGTGGCGTAGCGGCATTACATCTGACTATTTTGGCGACTCAACGCGTTAGTTGTAGGTTCAATTCCCACTCGGATTGATGAAAATTAATTATTTTCATTTGCTCGCACTGGTAACAAGACAAGGCGCAACGTTAAATTCGGCTAATCAATACGCAATATCTCGAAAATTAAACGGTAGGTGGAGAACGGAGAGAACAGTGTCTTCACACGAAATTCCGTGAAATACAGCGTGATTATATTATTTTTTATTAAAAAAATATATTAAAAAGTTCAAGCATTTTATTCCTTAATTCTTATGTTTTATAACTTCCGTTTCATACTATAAGAGCAAACAGGTTTCACTATTTCATAATATCATGGACGTATATCATAAGAAAACTATTATTCTTGTATCCACATGACAAAGAAATACGGAGCAATATGGCTAAGTGTTGTGCAATATGCATATTACAGCAAGAGTACTGGTGATTGAAAAAAATATTTAAGAGATTCTTGGAAAATAGGGTATTCTAAGTAATAAGACGGCTATTTATGCAGTGGTTTATTATAGCTAATCTTTTCTAATTATACTTTAAAAAACTCTTAAAAAATTACCATAAAGGTAGTATTTTAGGTATTATTATATTACACGAAAACGCGATTTACTTTCAGGGTCTTTGTCATATTAAATAATAAGAATAAAAATCAACAATCGTGCCCTATTGATTCTTGTCAGGATAATACAGATATATATATATATATATATATATATATATATATATATATATATATATATATATATATATATATATATATATATATATATATATATATATATATATATATATATATATATATATATTAAATAAAATATACAGCGATCATATACGAGTTAATTTTTCCACTTGCACTTGGCCAATTTTTGGGAAACTGTCCACACTGCAATCTTTGTAAGTACTAGATCAGTACTCAAAAAAAATGTAGATTGTGAAGATATTCCTCTAGATTATTGTTTAAAAAAAACTATTTAAAATAGTGGACAAACAGGAGTGGGGCTCGCCCATCGAGGGTTACGTACAAAGCTCCCTAAAAGATACGGAACCCTAAAAACATAGTTGGTAGTTTAAAAGTATAAGAATACGTCAAAGGGACGGTTTATTTTAAAAAATATAACGATTATATCACTTCAAATGTTTTAACACTAGAATTCCTCTGCCTTCCCTGCGAGATACAGCGTAAAGTTGAAAAAAAAAACACTTCATAAGCAATACGTACATATTCCAGCATGAGCTTATTATAAATAGACTAGGCTACATTCAAATTATAATAAACCTATTTTGTAATACGGTCTCTTTGAACTATTATATGCTGTGGAGCATTGTTAAATTGTTAATTATGGGCCGTATGAATGTCAGAATATTAGAGGCGTTGAAGCATTAAATGGCGATTGTACGAACAATATGCATACCAACTTTGTATGCGATTATCGTTAAAAGCATTTTAGTGACAAAATGTTACATTTTACTATTGAATTTCAAAACTTACAGAAATCTAGGCGTCATTATGTTGCTAGCTCTTATTATTCCTGGGTTTACTTAGTCTAAATCATTTAATAAAAAATAATATAATATAACTGTCTCTTCAAGCTCTTGAAGGATGTGACTGTAACGCGCCGGTTGTGGTTTCGATCCCCATCCGGGGTAATGAATTATGTCTATTAAATATTTCGGGTTCCCGCAAGCCATGTACTCAGTCTTCGACACATCTAGTTTAAGACCGCAATTCTCAAGTATACCCTTCCAGTGGTTCCCTTTACGCTCCAGCATCAGTCGGTCATCAATGAGTGCCATGTCATCGGTGTACATCCTCAGCCATGGAGGCTGGTCCTAAATGTGAGCCCAGATAGTTTCCAGCACTATATTGAAGTGGCCGGTCGTGGCGCAGAGATACAAATGTGACTGTAAACGCGACTGGTTGTGTGTTTGACCTCCACTCGAGGAAATGAAATAGTTATTTAAATTTATATTTCCATTTCTTCGCTCTGGTGTCGAGGCAAAGCGCGGCGTTGATTTCCGCCGCTCAGCGCGCAATGCCTCCATAATTGGGCAGAAAGTGGGGAACGGAATGTCTTATTACTAGGTTCCCTCTGCCTACCCTGCTGTGTGCGGGATACAACGTGAAGCTGATTTTTTTTTATTAATATTAAATAACAATAAAGTCATAACTTCGTTATGAAAACTGAAACGTAAGTTGATTGAAAGCTTTGGAATTTAATTCGAATTGAATTCAATATACCTAAAGCGTAAAACGTTACGGACTGCGATTGTTTGAAACTATAAAGGAATCAAAAGGATGTAATTAATTTAACTTTTTTTAAGTAATCCTCAAAAATATTTGTTAGAAAATGTACAATAATTTTAATTGAACCTGGAATTACATATGCGCCTATAAGTACAACTAAGAGGTGCCGCTTCAAATCTCGCTTCGTTCAAATTTTATACGTTTTCTAAAATATTATGATAAATTTTAAATAATCATAGATCAGATCTAATGACATATTGAATTAATTTATGGGTTATTTAAATATAAAATATTACTGTTGATTTCATTTATTCTGACGGAATTATCTTAATAAATTTAATTAAGTTTTTTTTTTATGTAAATGCTTAGCTGAAAATGTCACTTAATATAAAATTATTATTTTAATTTCTGCTACTGCTAAGTTCGGCAATGCACGGCGTTGAGTTCCGTCACTCAATATGCAATGCTTCTAAAGTCTGACGGAAAGTGTGAAACGAAAGTGTCTAAATTAAAAATGAGTGTCTAAGTCTTGTCTAAGAGGCCAGTCGTGGTTCAGGGGCCAATCGAGGAAAAGAAATATGTATTTACATTTCTATTTTCATTTCTTTGCTCTGGTGTCGAGGCAAAGTGCGGCGTTGAGTTCCACCACTCAACACGTATTGCCTCCATAACTTGGCGGAAAGTGAGGAACGGAGTGTCTTAACACTAGGTTCCCTCTGCCTACCCTGCTGAGTGCCGGATACAGCGAGAAGCTGATATAATAACTATAACTATGACTAACTTCACACTTTATCCATAGCGGGATAGTCAAAGAGAACGGTGCGCCAAAAGCGACGGAACGTTACGTGGATGACGGAGCTACTAATAGCTGATTTAATTTAATTTTAATTTTAAGTGTTGTTGACACAGTTACATTTTGAGCTTACCATAATTACAACCACACTTTTTCTACTATACTCCAATATTAACTACAATTATTTAAAATCAACATAAAATTTAATAAAGCTATTAATATTCGTAAAAACAGTAACGTACAGTTCACTTTAAATGAAGTATATTAAGGACTTTTTGATATCCCACCGCAAATACTGGGAATTGTTAAAAACTTTCTGACGGTTGGACGTGGATAATAGAACTCAATTTTAATTCCACATTTCATTGTCTACTCTTTGTGAATTGCTCGTTCGGTTAAAATTGAAAGAATTTCCTTTTACTGATTTGATTTATCATATAACTAATTGTGCTAGTGTCATTTTAATATCGAAGAATCGAACGAAATAAAATAAAGATAATAGTAATAATTAAGTCGTTGTTAGTCATTGATATGTAAGAGGTTTTTGATGTATGAATGTAGCATAGAATTAACTGACAAGTTAATACTGTCGTGGCGGAGTGGCCACGGCGGCATGGCGTCTAACTGCAAGCGCGATGGTTGTGGGTTCGATTCCCACTGGAGGAATTGCTTATTTCATATTTTCGTTTCCCCGCTCTGGTAATAAGACAAAGCACGGTGTTGAGTTCTGCCACATAGCGTACAATTTAATAAAAGGTAATAATTGAATTATATCATATTTTTCGCTTCATTTAAATTTTAAAGACATTAATCCTGAGTGTCACATGTTAACTAGCAAGAAAGTGTATTATTACCAAATTTAAGATATTTCCAACTGCATATTGGACTAGCTCTGGATTGAAACTTTAATCAAGTTAACGCTTAAATTGATATGCAAATATCCCATCGATCTGGTTGAACATTGCACATAGTCTGTTTGTGGATCTTAAGGCCTATTTTCTGTCTATTTATCATCATATGAAATGCTTTTATATTGTACTCCAATAAACTTTATCTGGTAGTTTAGAACTTCTGTAAAATCTACAAGATATTTTTAAACATTTTTAAAGTGTTATTTCACACTTTGGAAAGAGATACTTAGTATCTTTAAGGTATTTCTAGGGTTTTTACGCCAAGTAATTACGGCTGTGTATTGTCTGTCATTCATTTTTTTTGTGTAAAGAAATAGCATTATATAGAGATAATCCTATTTTAATCTTTGAGTAAACATTGTGAGGTTGGTAAACGACATCTATAAGAACTTGGTAAGATAAATCGTACAAATGCACCGTTATATTTTATAAATGCTGAAGTCGGAAGAGGACTTCAACTAGTTCTGAAGTTTTTCTAATTTGATCATATTGGATTATACTTCTGGCGGAATGATGATATTTTTTATTTTAATGCAATATTTTTCATTGCGTTCTTGTAATGGTGGTCATTATACAAATATGTGACCTACGTTATGTTTAATGTTCTAATTTAAAGTATATTTTTTAAGGTCCTAACGTCCTTTGGTATGTTTAATATTGAAATTTAATGATTACATTAACATAAGAGGAAAAAATCATAGTCCTAAATGGGGCTAGAATCCATCAGTAGACTTCAAAATTTATAAAAACAAAACTAAGTAAATTATATATATATATATATATATATATATATATATATATATATATATATATATATATATATATATATATATATATATATATATATATATATATATATATATATATATATAAACACACAAACATGTATAAACATTTGTAAATATATAAGCAAATAAGCCCACATACACATCAAACGCGTAGTTTAATTAACAAATAGGTCGAAGGCGAACAACTTATCAATGACAAGTTCCTTGGTAAATATGTATTATGTAAATAATTGCTAATTTTGAATGTCCTTGCATGTTGTTGACATCTTGTGATATTTAGTAATATCATATAAATAGCGTACTTAGAGGCCAGTCGTGGCGCAGCGGCACAATGTGTGAGTGTAAAGCCGACTGGTTGTGGGTTCAATCCCCACTGGAGGAGATGAAATATTTACTTAAATTTATATTTCCATTTCCTCGCTCTGGTGTCGAGCAAAGCGCGGCGTTAAGTTCTGCCACTTAACACGCAATGCCTTCAGAATTCGGCAGAAAATGGAGAACGGAATTTTGCTACGATGAGGACTCAAATGAAAAAGCTTTAAAGTTGTTTTTTTTCTTCACGCTGTATCCCGAACATAGCAGACAAGACCAAGGCAAGTAGGAACTTAGTATCAAAAATACTCCGTCCTCATTAAGAAACTTTTGTTCTCCACTTTCTGCCAAATTCTGGAGGCTTTCGCCTGAACATTAGAGCGAAGAAATCGAATTGAATTTGTGTAAATACTAGCGGACTCAAACAGCGTTGCCTTCTTCAACTATACGAATATTTATTAAATATATTTATGAAATTATTTACAGTTTTCAATAGGATTAGTAAAAAATATAAGCATAAACAATCAGAACAAGCCCAAAAAAAACAATAAATAGAGAAAATTATTATTATATAAAAAATACCTAACTTATTAAAATGAACTAAAATAATAAGTAAAAGTAACCAAAGACAAAACATTAATAAAAATACTAAACAAAACTAGCTATTTTTAACATTTTTAAAGTGTTATTCCACAATTAGGAAAGAAAAATACTTATTTAGACAACGTATAAAAATTTGAACTTAGTGAAAATCGAACCCGTGCCTCCTGGAAACCGATCAGGCGGTCTGACCACTAAGCCATACGTTTACTAAGCCGAACGTATGGTTTAGTGGAGCGCCTGGTGGTACGATTGAGCCCTTGCGCCATATATCGTATATTTATAAATGTAAAACTTTTAAGAATCGATTATTGAGTTCAATTACAATATTATAAGATTTGTAATCTTATTTTGCTAAAATAATGAATTATCTGTCTATATATAGATAAGGCTATCTGTCTATCCTCTCACTCAAAGTGCTTGAACATATTTTTAAAATTTTTAAAGCGCTATTTTTCACTAGTAGTCTAGTTTATATTTTTTTATTGCTTATAAATTCAAATCTCTCGTAATAATTTATACGTTTTCCTTTATCAAAAATATGGGTGAACTTAAACACCAATTAATTATATTATATAAATATGAATGTGCTCAGAAACAAATTACAGAGCACATATCTTCCATGGATGAGCTACTTAAGATCTGTAGCCATAATTCAGAGCGCTTTGAGTCACTCACCAAAAATTATGCCTGTGAGTGTCAAGCGCTCACATCTAGCCAGCCAAGGGAGATGTCAGAAATATTTGCTCAATCTCAGGCTGATGGAGCTCAGAACAGCTTTATAGAAATCAAAAAATCACAACCCATACCCACACAAAAGCAAAGTAATATTAAAATATATAGTGACAATTTGGGGAAAAATATGGGTGTGGTTTTAAATAATATTTGTAAAGGACACTCAGTATTAAATTGTTGTATGCCTGGAGCCACATACTCCCAAATTATTAGTAAAATTCTATCTAATACTCATTGTCCTAACACAATTTTAATTATTTTGATTGGGGGGAGGGGAAATGTGAATAAAAAGTTATTACAAGAATACTATTTACAATTAATGAATTTAAATGTTAAAAAAATTATTATGTTTACATTTCCTTACATAAGACAGTTGCCACAAGAAAATGATATTAGATTTAGTTTAAATAATATGTTACATACATTAATAAATAGCAATTATGTTACATTAAATGATAATAATAATAAAATTAATTTAATTGACATTAATAATGTAATTGATATAAAAAAGAATAATTTGACATGTGAT
>DWQW01002895.1:0-24693 GCA_018249695.1 Heliconius erato demophoon
ACACGTGTGCAGGTTAGTGCTGCCACTACTCAAAAAAAATCTAACAAAATTTCTTTTTAAAATAGCTCTGTTAACACATATTTTCAAAGGTGCCCCTGTTCAAAGCTACCCCCCTCTCCCCTACATACATCAGTGTTGCCAGATTTTTCTCGAGAAAAAGAGGGATTTTTAAATAGAAATATATCTCTATACTTACTAAAAAATTCTCATAGTGCGTGAAATAACAACGGCCTATATCTGTTCTGTTCGGGATATTTAATTTTGGGGAAAAATCAGGACGTTCTGGCAAGGCTGACATACATAGATTTTATGTAATTGTCAATATGTCAATGGTATACGTAAAATCGATTTGAGTTCAACTAATAAAATCTTATAAAAAATAATACGTAAATTGATTTACGAATTATGAGATACCTCTCATACACACGACATCGTTTTAATTGTTAAAATCATCAGGATTACGTTCTTATGAATAATAGCGATAATATTTTATATTACTATATAAGTTTTTAAGTCTTAGAAAATATTACCTTTTTCATTTTCCAATCAATATCGATTTTAATATCGATTTTTTCATTTTCGAATCAATATCGATTTTAAAAATTTTAAAAAGACAGAATAGAAATATTTTTAATATAAATAAATTATTTATATAATTAATTAATAGTAAAAGAACCCGTAGTACAATGTCCTATTTGTAATAACTGAGTAAGATTTAAATATGCTTCGATAATGTTTATTCAAAGTATAGACAGCTATTCATTTCATTATACGATTAAATAAAAAAAAATAAAAATTTGTACATGCATTTAGTGTCTAGTCTCCAAACATTAAAAAAAAACAAAATCAGAAGAATTTTTTTTTTGGCTTAAATTTTTTTTTTTCTAAATTACCTTCAAAATGCGACAGTACTTAAGTCAATACGTAGGTTGTAGAAAGGCCTTAAAACATTATTGAGGTTATAATTATATTATAAATAACAATTAATATTGTTGAATGTTGTCTCTTCTTATTGTACCTTTATTTAGTTTTATATTTAGTGCTATTGCGTTTTATATATGTATATCTTTTAATTAGTTAAATACGGTGTTATAATGTAACTTAATGTAATGCATTTTTAATGTGCTATGTAAAATTTAATATGAAATTTAGTATTTGAATATAAACAAGTGAATGAATGTGGTTTTTATATTAATTTTGAGTCACATGTTTTGCTCAAAATAAATAAGAAACTACAGTACGGTAGACGAGTCGTGGCCGCTCTGAAGTTAGTAGTGCATGGCTGAGCAACTTGATTCTAGAATTTTGATTAGTTTTGATTATTTTCTTATCGAGTCAACAATGCGCCAAAAATTAGAAAACGTAACTTCAAGACGGCCACGATTCATCGACCTTACTGTACTTTGTAATGTAAACGTTACTAACACGATTTTATATAGTGGATTGTATGAGTCTTGATCGTATTTTGAATTTAAAGAACGAATGAATGAAAACGTGATAGTTTCTAAAAGTGTACTCAGGAAGTACAAACATTAAGGTACATCAAATCCAAACAGTAAAGATTTACGAAATTCGTGCCATTTTTTTTTTAATTTGAATTCGCGCAATAAGACGTTGGTCATATTATTATTAATGTAAGTAAATTATCTAAATATATGATAGTTATAAATGTTATATTTGTATGAGTATCAAAATTGTGATTTGCACATTCCAAGCTAAAAGTGGTATACTTGTTGTAAATAAACACCCATTGCTTCCTTATATCCTATATGAAACGCACAATTGTATGACAAACCAGAATATATGTAAAATGTATTATCTTTTGCTATATATAAGTGCTATAATTAAAAAATAATTCCTTTTTTCCTAATAAATTGGTTATTTACAATATAGTGCATGACATTTTTTTTTATATTTAATACAAATGTATTATGAAAATTAATAAATCACAAATTAGAAGTATTAATTAGCTTAGAAGTAATAACAAAATGTGTAATTTAATTTTTGGTAATTAAAAAATAATGAATTAATAATATAGTTTAAATAACTAAAAATGACTTCAATGATTTGTTCATATTTAATTTAAATGCATAATATTCTTATAAATTGACTTGTGTAGTGGAAATGTTTATTATTTTAGAAAATATATTATATTTTTAATTTTTTTCAACAAAAATAAAACTGAGAATAACATTTTTAACATTTACATTGTTAATATTTAAAAAGAATAACTTGATTCCAACGAAATGTAAAATTAATCACATTTATTAATATTTATTCTATAACAATATTAGTAACTTGCATATGGTTTTACTTTTAGTTCACAAACACTATTTTGTAGTTTATAGAAAGAATGTAGGTAGATAAATGTTTTGTAGAATATTTTAAAAAATTTAAATTATACACGATTTAAAAAAAATACTTTTTATAATAACAATAAAATGGGAAACGTTATTTTGCATCAATAATAAAATAAATACGTAATAATAAATCGATTATAACGTATATTCTAATTTATGTTCTTAGATTTTCGTCATTCCATAATTAGAATTTTTATTATTTGATATTAATAGATAAAATTTCCATTTCACTCTCATTTGTGAAAGTATTTATGTAATATACATTTTTTTTATATTTTCTGTATAAATATGTATTATGTTTAGAAAATAAATAATTTTCCTTATGCTTTGACAAGTAACAATGTACCTCTATACAAAACATATCCCTAGATTCATTCCTACATTACATAAATCTATATTCACTATAATTTTTATTATGAATATTATGAGATTTGCAAAATGGTTGTGTCGTACCATCCATTTACATGTTTTTTTAAATGTATTATAATTATTATTTCATGAAATGTTTAACATTGATAATTTCAAGTTAAAATATTACATTAATATACTGAATTAATGATTGTATATTAAATTTGTTGTCTTTTGTTTCGTCCAACACTTAGTTTGTCTATATATGTATATGTAAAGTGTATCTCTTTTATTAAATTAAATGCTATTTTATCATATATTGCATGTCACTATTAACATAGTATCTGCAATTCGTCTACTTTTAATAGAAGAATAATTAATTTTAATACATAATTTTGTTAATTTTTATAATTTTGTCACAAATTCACCAGTCACACTTAAATTACATAATGTAAATATATGTTTTTTTCTTTACATATGTGGTTATAAAATATCTAAATAAGAAATAATCTAATAATGATCAGTTTCCACATAATTAATAGACTATAATGAATACGTTATTAATAGAGACATGCGATATTTAATGCTTAGTATGGAGTGTATTGTGATATTGCCTAACGCTAACTAAAACTATTCGTAAATCATTTCAATGGCTTTAATAGTGCGCAAATAATATTGTAACTTTATAGAATTTTTATTGTGCAAAAATTTAACGCTTTACTTTGTAAGCAACTAAATATTCACATATTATATAGTGTAGATAATACAATATTGTAATAAATAGGGTATTTATGACAAGTTTTTAGGGCTTTAACGTGTATTGTGTTATTTATGTATTGATACAAAGGTCATTCATTGTACACATTTCATTTATTTATTATACACAGGTGTCACTTTGAAGTAAGAAGTTTATGTAGTTTATTATGTAAACTCATAATCTTTATATCATTCACACTTATAGTGTTTCTTTTATATTTTCTGTTAAATAATAGTCACAATATTTCGTTTTAAAACACTCGTTTCTTGACGTGGAAGCAAATTGTTTTGAAACAAATATTTTTTTTGCTTCTTTTGATTTCTTCTTTTTTTTTCTTTGATTTCTTTAAGCGCTTTTATAAACGTTTCAGCGCGAAGAGTCCGCTTAATTTAAAAAAATGTGTACCTGAAATCTTTGTACTATGACGCTTTTCATACAAATTGGTGCCACTCAATGTGACATTTCATCGTTTTTAGTATAAAAGCCGTGCCAAGTTATTTTTTTAGTTCAAAACATCCAAAAGCATTTGTTATTTTAATTATAAGTTTCATACAAACAAACTGAAACAAAATGTTATTGCAGTTCAAAATATTTCAATAATAATGAATAGTTATCATTATTAATAAAATATTCGTCAATTGCATTTAATCCGGTGTAAATATACATGAATAAAATGGAGCTTTTGAATGTATATAAGCTTGGGAAGTACATCGATACATAAAGTTTATTAAATAAACTATAGTGTATTATATAATGTGTTAGTACTTAATTTATTTTCCATATTACATATATACTGCCCCGTCTCATGCATTCCTAAAATTTTTACGGATCAGTATATTATTCATATTATGAAAATAAATAAATTTATAACTGTATATGTTTTTTTCATTTTCATATTTTTATTATTTTTACAGGTATTTTTTATGATGGTTGAAACAGAAGCTGTACATTAACTTTATAAGTTGTCATTATTTTTTAAAGTTTTTACATTGAAACGTTTACGATTTACAGATTTTTTTAAAATGTTAAATAGTAAAAAAAAATTAATATATCTATTTGGCGGACATTTTTTTAAATAATTCTATTTTTAGTCTATGGTTTTTATTTTTCATATTGTAAAAAAAAAATGGCAAATTATAATTGTTAGAATTTGTATGTTACTCCACAGTTGAAAAATAAATTTAATCTAGCATATGAAATAAAATAAATACAATGAAAATATGGATAGAAAAAAAAAACGTTTAGAAAGATCAATATATATAATCCAACATCATTTGAATGTTTCTTACAAAGTTGCCTTATAAAAAATATAAAGTTAAAAAAGTTTACAAATATTGCACCATTGTATAAAGAAATATAGAAAATAATTGAACACAAAAGTCGATAACTAAAAAAGTCTATTCTAAACATTATTACTTAGAGCTAAATCATTATAACATGACACTACGTCTCATATAAACAAAAAGTTGAATTTCTTATACATTTTATTTTTATTTAGCACAATGCTGTATCCTGAATGCGGAGTGGTAAGTAATATGAGAGTAGAGTTAAGCCACTCCATCCTCTATATTTCTCCATATGGAACACGAACTGACAACCGTCGCGTGTTCAGTCAGACGCTGTGCCATTGCGTCAGGACGAGATTGTCTCAATAGATATTATATTTACATAATCGGAAATTTCAATTGGAAATCGGGATCAAGTACTGTTTATCTTTCCTATGTTATGTACATAAAGAAAATTAAACTTTGCATTATGTATATTTCGTAAAACGTAAGACAAATTTTGCGGAAATTAATCATAAGTCGCTATTAAGTATGAATCGATTTCCTTCCGAGTGTTTTCCTGTGTATTTATATACACATTTTCCGTAGGCACCTGAAATATATAAAATACACTATATATATAAAATAAAATTTATATATAATATATAAAATATATAAATAGTGAAATAAACAAAAACACAATCGAGAAATGAGCTGTTTTATTTGTTCATTTATCTATTTGTTTATTCAAATATACGCACTCGATATAATAACATTTTGCAAATATTAATTAATACTTTGTTTTTTAAATATTTATAGTATGAGTATTAGGCGCGATGCCAGGATTGAACAAATTGCAATTCAACAAAAATTTTATTTTATTAGAGAATTATAATATCAGCTTCACGCAGTATCCCGCATATAACAATGTAGGCAGAAGGAACCTAGTGTTAATACACTCCGTTGCCCACATTCCGCCGAATTCATTAGAGTTTTTTATATTTTTAATGTGGGTCTACTTTTACAAACATAATGAGGTAGGTACCGCTAACTTTATTCTATCATCGTGTTCTTACCCCAAAAATAAATATACAATAAATATGAAAATAAAAAATATCCATCGAAATAACAATCCTACCTTTATGTTTCCCCAGCGAATTGAAGTCCACAGGCAATGGCCGTGCATTCGTATTAATGACGGGTGTTACATGTTGCATACTATCGGTAGTAGGTCTCCGCACACGCATGAACTCTCCGCGTATGGAGGCCTCTCGTCTCTCCGCTAACGAAACACGACGAGAATCCAGGAATTTGAGATTTTGTAGTTTGTATAATACGAAATATCTGAAATTTGTTTGTTTAAATTGAATTTGTGTACACACGACGTGTATTAGTACAGAGCAATTAAATAATTGAAACAATTCGTTATTAATTTAGTAGATTTATTGTCAAGTATTTTGTTCTTAGAGGCTAGCCGTGGCGCTGTGGCACAGAGTGTGACGGTAAAATCGACTGGTTGTGGGTTCGATCCCCACTCGAGGAGATAAAATATTTACTTACATTTATATTTTCATTTCTTCGCTCTGGTGTCGAGGCAAAGCGCAGCGTTAAATTCCGCTCGGCAGAAAGTAGGGAACGGAGTGTCTTAACACTAGGTTCTCTCTGCCTACCCTGCTGTGTGCGGAATACAGCGTGAAGCTGATTTTTATTTAAATTAAGACAAAATCCATAGAAATTAGTATACTTTTATTATTTTAACCTATACATTTATTTTATATATCTTTTAGTATCATGTTCTATGGGATAACATACGAAACGAATATAATAATGAAATTTAAATAATTCTTCAATTACTTATTTAGAAAACGTATAAAAATTTTAACGCAGCGGGACTCGAACCCGAGCCTCCTGGAAACCGACCAGGCGCTCTGACCACTAAGCTATACGTTCTCATCGTTGAGAACGGGTTTGAGTCCGGCTACGTTCAAATTTTTATGTTTTCTAAATAAGTATCTTACTTTCCTAAGTGTGGATTTACACTTTAAAAATGTTAAAAATAATTCTTGAACTCACCTATACCTCTGGTAATCAGCATCATCTTTATCTTGGTCTGACAGTTGGTTCGGGCACGCTTTGTTACTTAATAAGCTCAAATATGAAATCGATGGAAATTTTTCATTTATTTTATTTATTAATGATTCTAAATCCGTTATCTGGAAATTAAATATGAATTAATTAAATCAGCATCACGCTGTATCCCGCACCAACCAAGTTAGGTAGAGGGAACCTAGTGCTAAGACACTCCGTTCCCCACTTTCCGCCAAGTTGAGTGGCGGAACTTAACGCCGCGGTTTTGCCTCAACACCAGAGCGAAGAAATGAAAATATAAATATAAATAAATATTTAATTTCCTCGAGTGGGGATCGAACCCACAAAAGCAAATATTATTTTAGGGGTATATGAGTGGGACCTATGTCACGGAAAATTATGGAGGATTCGTAATACAAAATAACCTTTGTTACGCTATAAAGCTTATAATCAATATGTGACGTTACCATACGATATTAAATAAAAATAATTAATTACGAAAATATAAGAAACATGTATAAAATGTATAGATATACTTATTTAGAAAACGTATAAAAATTTCTCGTTCTCTGACCACTAAGCCATACCTGCCTGCTTGCGCCTGATCGGTTTCCAGGAGGCGCGGGTTCGAGTCCCGCTACGTTCAAATTTTTATACGTTTTCTAAATAAGTATTTTTCTTTTCTAAGTGTCGAATAACATTTTAAACATGTTTAAAAATGTATAGATATATAATATAAGTAGACATATGAGGATTTCAATCCGTATAAGAATGTAAAAAAAACGTTTTGAAGTACAGCTATGTAAATTTTAGGCACGAGGGTGTTACTGTAAACACGACGATTATGGGTTCGATTCCCACTCAGGGGAATGAAATATTTTATATTTCATTTTCTTGCTCTGGTCACGGTCTACGTTGAGTTCCGCCACTCAACACGCAATGTCTCGACAGTTCGGCGGGAAGTGGTGAACGGAACTGTTTTAATAAGAACAGAGTGTCTTAACACTGGGTTCCCATTCTCGCTTTGCCTACCTTGCCATATGCGGGATACAGCGTGAAGTTAACAAAAACCATAATGATTTTAAAATGAAAATGTCATGCATTAGGTTTATAACATTATATAAATTACGTAAAACATACCTGATTATTATTTATTGATAGAGTTTTTAATTTCTGTAAATATGGAAAGTTTACCGAGTCCCCAATTTTGTTGTTATCTAAAATTAACTCTTCTAGCCGAGTGAAGTTCTCTAGGCCTTTCAAAGTTTCTATATTGTTATAACTGAAATAAATGGAGATTATTAAAGCAGAGTAGTAATGCATTGTAAAAGTGAAAGTAAAATTATATTTTTACACTTTAGATAAACAAATATACGAAAAATAGACAAGCTTAAGAAATAATAAAATACAGCAACTGAGTTATAAACTTTATTTTCTTGTGCAACATAATGAAGTCTCGAAATTTATTAAAATATAGTAATATGAGTACAATACCGAAAAGCCTAAATACATAGGTCGAGGTCCCATTGCTTAAATCTGCAGGGATCTGTTTTTTTAATGAAACTTATATTTAAGAATGACAAATTATATTAGTATAGATTACACTGGGGTTGTCTGGAAGAATCCTGCCGCAATCACCTTCAATATTTATTTTCGTAATACGTTTTTTGGAGAAAATTGCACTCATATGTCTTTTATATGAATCCCACATCATTTGAAAAAAAATCGCATAAGGAATTGGAAAAACAATGGTTGCAAGCTCTCAGCCTACACTTTCCACCAAATAATGAGTTGCAAAACTCATGTCGCGCTTTGCCACGACGACGATCGAAATGAAAATATTAAATATCCTATTTCATCGAGTGGAAATCGAACCCCCTGCGCCACGACTGGCAACACTCTACATTCTACATTCTTTTATTTTGGCCAAAACGTGTGAAAATAAAAAAGGTTATTAGCGAAGCGAAAGTTCAATACATCTAACTTGTTAGCCTAATAACACCGTGTTTGAACATATTTCCTGAAATTATGTTTGCTCAGTTGAATGTAAACATTGAAACATGGAATCCTAAAAATAATGAGCATGCTACCATTAACAATAACGACTTTGAAAATTTACGCCTGTTTTAATAAAACAAATATCATATTTACGTAAATTACAAATGCCTATATTTACTGGTTATTTAAAAAAAATTATAGTGCTGGATTGAAATTAGTCTTCTTTTTTATTTCTTTTCATTGTATTTATATATATCTACATAATATTATGAAAGAAAGTTTAAATTAAATCAGCTTCACGCTGCATTCCGCACATAACAAGGTAAACAAAAGGAACCTAGTGTCAAGCCACTCCGTTTCTGACTTTCTGCTGAATTCCTGCGGAACTCAACGCCGTACTTTGCCTCGACACCAAAGCGAAGAAATGAAAATAAACATTTTGAATAAACATTTCATCTTCTCGTGTGAGGATCGGATCCACAACCAGTCGACCTTACAGTCACACTGTGTGCCGCCACGACTGGCCTCAAAGAAAGAAAATTTAGTATCATTATATTTTTTAATTTCATCAGATTTTGTACACCAAGTGATACAGTGTTATAGAATGAGCTTAGAGCTATAAGTTGTATGAGCCTAAACTAGAATGGGAGGTTTCTAGACTAGTAAGTCTAGTAATCTCTGAAGAGTTCCTGGTAATATTCAGGATCTAGCTTCATCATCACACCAGCTCGTTGATACCATAATACCTTATTGTCACCTAAGAATCCTAAGTATAACTGCCAAGTTTCATGTGGATATAATTAAAATTATTATAATTGGTTCAAATTCAGATTCTTATATTTCATTATAGAGTCAGTTTGTTGCAGCTCGACCTAATAAACGCATGTTAAAAAAAGAAATAAAGTTTGTAACTTTCTGAAGTAGGTGGGCGATATCAAGCAAACATAACCGGTTTCGTCTCAACATGACATCCATGTAGTTTTACGAGCCATCTTTAAAGATTATCTTTCTTATATATCGACAACGAAAGTAGGCAGTCATTTTTAACTAACCTATAAATCTAGAAAAATCCTGTTATACAGGATGTTTAATAATGCGATATAAAAAAATATTTAATATAGATTAAGTATATATAATTTAGCTTCACTCTGTATGATCTGCAGGATACAGAGTGAAGCAGTGGTAGACAGAGGGAACCTGGGAACTTTGTGCTAAAAAACCTCGTTACCAGAGCGAGGACAAGCAAATATCAAATATTTTGGAGTGGGAATCGAATCCACAACCTCATAAAGATAACATGTTATATATTGCGATTTATTAGATTTTTGGAATTTGTTCTACACTCTACATTTATTTGTGTATGTAATTAAATATCTATATATAAATATTTAACTATCATATCTAATGTAGACATATTAATGCGCAGTTTAATACTTTGCTAAAGATAACCACAAAGTAATTAGTAATTATAATTAAGATTGGCAACTAACTATATTATTTCCACAAATAGGATTTAAGCATAATGAGGAACTTAGTATCTTCACACTAAGTTCCCTCTGCCTATCCTGCTGTGTGCGGGATACAGCGTGAAGCTGATCAAATTTTTTTTAATAAAAAGAAATGAGGCCTGTCTGTCGTGGCGCACAAGGCGTAAATGCGACAGGTTGTGAGTTCGATTCCCACTCGAGAAAATTAAATATTTAATATTTTCATTTCATCGCTATGGTGTCAAACGGTGGCGGCGGTGAGGTCCACTAAAACGCAATACCTCCAGAATTTAGCGGAAAATGGGGAACGGAGTGTCTCAAATTAGTGTTTCCTTTATAATAGGATATTTAACATATACCATAAAAGCTTTACCTAAACTACTTACTCAATTAGCTGAAACTCGTTTAATTAATAACATTTCATAATAAATGTCACAAAATGTGTCAACAGAGTTTGACAAATGAGTTGACCTCGTCAAATGTAATAAACTTACCTTAAGTCTAGGTAATTCACTTTACAGCCGTACATGTTCCATAATGCGGGCGGTATCCGTTGACAGTCCTGACCGCAATAGCTTAACTGAAAACAAGTACTTTATTTAATTCTAACATAATAAAAGGTTGAGGCAGGTCGTGGCGCAGCGGCACGAGGTGTGACTGCAAAACCGACTGGTTGTGGGTTCGATCCCCACTCGAGGAGATAAAATATTTACTTAAATGTATATTTCCATTTCTTCGCTCTGGTGTCGAGGTTAAGCGCGGCGTTGAGTTCTGCCACTCAACACGCAATGCCTCTAAAAATCGGCAGAAAGTGGGGAACGGAGTGTCTTAACACTAGGTTCCCTCTGCCTACCCTGCTGTGTGCGGGATAAATCGTAAAGCTTAAAAAAAAAGGTATATTTACTGCAAGCGTGCTTTTGAATGTACCTAAACATTGTAAACTCGATAGGTTTTTAGTTCGATTTCAACTTGACGAAATGAAATATTCAATATTTTCATTTCATTTTTAACATTTTAACGTTTAAATACTTGGAAATCAGAAATAGTGGAGTTATTTATCATGTAAATTTCACTGAGGAAACTCTTAGCAACGATATTAAGAGGAGTCATTTTTTAGCTTCACGCTATGTCCCGGGTACAGTAGGGCAGGCAGAGAGAATTTGGGACCCTAGTGTTAAGGTGTTAAGATGATACTTCGTTCTTCAGTTTTAGCTGAATCTTCGAGGCGGAACAGCACTTTGTCATGTTGCCAGAGCGATGAAATAAACATATTGAATAATTAATTTCTCTGAGATTAATTCGAACCCACAAGCGTCGCGCTCACATGACGCGACGACGACCTACATTAAGAGAATAGGATAACCTCTACCGGTTTGACTGGTTTCATATAAACAAATAATAATATCAAAATACATACATAAGCCATCGTGACACTGTGGGGCAGCGTCTGACTTTGCACTCGATAATTCTGGGTTTGATTTCTTTCTACTCGAAGATATTATATTTAAATATTTTTTGACAAAGCAGTTTTGTTCTGCCACTTAATATGCAATATCTCAAAATTTGGCTGAAAGCGGATAACTGAGTATCTTCGCCATGGACGTATGTAGAGATATTTTCTTCTGAACTTTAGCGTTTTTTTTTATCTTCCAGGGTAAATTTTTTGTAAGTAAAATTTCTGAGGTGGGCACAAGATTAGAATAAGCATGAAGCTACTTATTACGTTGAGAACGTATGGCTTAGTGGTCAGAGCGCCTGATCGGTTTCCAGGAGGCGCGGTTTCCCGCTACGTTAAAATTTTTATACGTTTTCTAAATAAGTATTTTTCTTTCTTAAGTGTGGCATAACACTTTAAAAATGTTTAAAAATAAAGCATGAAGCTGTAAAATTTATTTATAAAGTATTATAACAAAGAAAATTAATAAACTCAAGACCACGTTATCGATTTGCCGAGGACTGCATGAAGAGATAACCCAAAGCTAAATCTAGGTTGTCACAACTTATACAAATATATAGTATTTATATTACTTCTGTGATACGAAAATAAAGATACATAAGTCAATATCAATATGTCAAGTGCCATAAATAAAACACATAATGGAATAAATTTAACAAAGAACGACTTCAAACAGTCAACTAAAAAGTAAAAATATATTTACTTATCACAAAGTAATACGTATTTTTATTTAGTTAATTTAACAAAAATCATTCAATACGTTTTTTTTATAATTTTGACTTCGGTGTCAAACTAATGACTTTTGAAATACAATTTATTTAATATTATTTAAGTAAATGTATTTCGTTAGGGAAAATTGTTAGATTATTTTGAATGTTTATCTATAGATGTGTAACGAAACAAATGCTTTGTTGAGTTCCGCCACTCAGCGCGTATCATCTCGAAAATTATACTGCTCCCTATACGCTAATTACAATAAAAAAATATAACATCTACATAATATGTAAAAAAAAAAACAATCTATACCCGTTATAAAACAAAACTTAATTTAATATGAATCAGCTTCACGTTTTTTATTTATTTAATTTCTTTTTATTTTTTTTAAATTAATAGAATTTATCGAGAGTCGACACCGACACCCGTGACCGTGACGCTATGTGTTAGTATTTACAGGTATACTATGCCATTCATTTAAGCATAATATACGAAAATGGTAATTTTGTTAAGGTCAAATTAGAGCTCTACATCCAGTTATCAATATTTAATAAGTTGAAGTTCATGCTGTAAGTAGTTCAAACTTCGGCTTGTTCAAACACAAGTATATAAGTAGTGTCCGACCAAAACAAGATTTTCAGCCGATATTATATATTATCGAACCTTTTTAATTCACAGTATAATATTAAAGATAAACTGAAACAGTCGATAGAGGTGGTCATTACCAATTATTTTTACCCTGCATGCATGGTCCGTAATTTTACCGTTTTCGAGATAATATCTTATATATATATATATCTATATTTCGAGCTTATAATTATAAGACAATCAATATAATAAATTATGTAAGCAATATAATTAATACACTCAATAATTTTGAGAAAGTGCAAGCACTACATGGCTATGCTTTATACTTGCAAATTTACATTTTCTCAAAAAAAAAATAATGTATACTTCAAGCTTCAGCTATAAAAGCAAAGCATATCTTCATAAAATTTCCTTGATTATGGAATAACTTTCACTTTTAATCATTTTTTGTCACAAAATGCCTAATTGTGCCTTGAGATAGATATAGGATGTTAGGGACTGAACCTACTAAGACCTGATAAGGCAGGTCTTAGTAGGCTCGGTCCCTATCATCTGCAGTTATAAATAATTATGTCAAAAGATTTCAGCCCTGAGTATAGACAAATTAAAATCATCTTCTATGATCTGTGACTTACTAGTCAATTTTTTTTGGTAATAATAAAGTAACAGACTCAGAATTAGCTGCTAAAAAATTTCAAACATAAAATTTTAAAACATTATACATTATTAAATTAACTAATATCAGCATTAAAATGTATATTCTACAATCTGTCCATTTGGACAGAGTTTAGGATAATCTGGGAAGAGTACTATTAAAATTTAATGAACGAGTGTTGTGTTTGCTCAGGATCATAACAAAAAAGCTTACAAAAAAAGCTTTTTAATATTTTTTATGAACAACATAGACAATTTTTGTTTTCACATCGTTATTATAAAGTATAATATAATATAAGAATATTTTTTTCAATGTCTAGTACTTTTATATAATTTTTTATAAAACACATCTGATAATTTTGTAGTATTCAGCACATTAGTCTTATACAGAATTAACTTCAAACTGGCGCAAAATGACTGTTTCCCAATGTTGTTTCTTAAATTTTACGTAGAAAAACCAAGTACTTTAAAAAAGTCACTTCATCCTCTTTTGTTCAATACCAAACAAGTGTTTTTTCAAATATTAATTTTAAGATCACATAATTAACTTCACTTTCTTCAACTTAATTTTGTATTTACAATAAGCGCCCCTCGCTTATTGTAAATACAAAATTAATTAGAATAAAAAATAAAACGTAACAAATATTTTTTTGAAGTTCAAATTTTAAAGCTGCAGGGTTCGAACCCTTGATAAGAACGTATGACTTAGTGGTGAAAGCATTTAGATGATTTTTTTGGAATTGACGCGGGTTCGAGTCCAGCTACGCTGAAATATTTATGATACTTTATACGTTTTCAAAAATATTTTTCTATCCTTAGCTTGAAATAATATCGTGTATCAAATAAATAGTATAGGGCTCTCAAATTAATATCTTTTGTTTTAAAAAGACAAGAATTAACCACGCTCTTATTAGTTTTGGTTACTACAAAGTAAAAAAAAACAAACCAAATTTAATATTTTTAGGACGTAAATACTCAACTATGAAAATATTTCCACGCAAAATTATACATGCATTTGTTAAAATTATTTTATTTAATAATTTGGAATTAATAAGCCGACTTTATTATTCATGGATTACACAATAATTTGCAGAGTGACGCAATAAGTATTTAGTTTCGAATGTTCGGCCGAAAACAAACTGATCGAATTTATCATATTCGGCCGAAACTGGCCGAGACCGAACCTTTCGGTCGGTCACTATGTATAAATTCCAAGCGAAGAGAATCTTTGGTATTCGCTTATATTCAAGGACTAGCGGCCCGCCCACGGCTTCGCCCGCTTAAAATACATGATTATTGATTTAATAAGGAGAATTGATTGACAACTCTAATGACTTCTAACATAATTTTGTATTACTTTAATCTGTAATATTCTAATATGATTTGTTTACGACATTATCGTAACTTCTATAAGAATTTTTGATTATTTCGAACTAAAAAATATGACCAATGTTGATATTTGATATTCATAAAATATACATAAAGCTAATTATTTATTATATGTATATATGTTTGTTACATTACATTCTTTTACCTATGTTTTGTTTTAAAGCTCTGTTAAATGTGCTGATGTCAGTTAATAATTTAATGTACTGCTTCAGCAACAGCCTTAAATGTAAAATTATGGATTTGGGTAAGGATTCATAATATTCTTTGTAAAATAACTGTAATGTTTGCATATTAACTCCTGTACCGTTTTTAAATTAGTTACACATATTATTAGCTAAATGTACAATTGGTAAATATGTAGTTATTACACAGTACACGTAGAAACGATGTTTTTAGGCATTTTTATATAGATTTATTTCAAACGAAAGAACGAACCAAAAAATCTATGTATTTGCTTGATATTTTTTTGAAGATCAAATCGTTCTTTATCTCTGTGTTGAATTAATTACGATTTCAATTTTGTTTACTTTATTGTATAAAATATTGTATAATAGTGCTTCAAAAATATATATTTTTATCAACAGTCATATAATCAAGACGTTTCGAATGTCATTCTTTAGCCAGTAATCTTACCAGCGCGATTTCTATATAACATTCGCAGGCAAACTAATGCCTTGAGTTCATTCAAATGACGATAACTTTTTTTTAATGAACCGATTTTGATGAACCACTTTAGTACTTAAGTTGAGTTAAAACAAAGCAATTGGTGAAATTTTCAAGTAAATCGGTTCAGTACTTTCAGAGAAAAATGCGGGCAAAAATATGTCGACAGACAGACAGACAGACAGAACGACAGACAAGAAATTAAAAAAAATATTTTTTGCTTTCTATTATTCTTTTTAAGTTTCCCTCTATCCATTTCAGTCAAAATTACTAAATGTACAGACAAAATATTTTTACTGTCTTATTATATATAGAGATAACAATTGCAATATTGTAATAATAATTTATATAAAATCTATTCTATATAATATTATAATTTACGTTTTTTTTTTTTTTTTGTACGATAAGTCTCAAATTTTATTAACAAAAACAGTAATACAGTTGTAATTCGAGTAAAACGTAATTGGAACCTTTTGCAGTAAACGTATGTCATTTGTAGGGAACATAAAATTTAACTATCCTTTTGAAGTTTTTATTTCGTCTCATTTTGCAGTGGCGCGGCGTTATCTTTATTGTAGGTCACTTTACCTCGTCTTTATTGCTTTCCTTCTATATGTATATTCTATATTTACATAAAGTATCCAGAGATAAACAGTTTTCTTAATAAATGTAATGTCATTCAATATTTTTGATTTAAATATTTCGAAACTGACAAATTTATAACTGTCTTAGTTCAAGATTGCATAATTATTCAATGTTAATAACATAGCTGCATCGCTATTGAGAAAGAAACTGGTTAGATCACATTGTATAAACTTCTTTGATTATATAATTATCTAAATACATTAGTATTACATAGGCTGTCGTGGCCCAGTGGGACAGAGTCTATCTGTAAACACAATAGTTGTGGGTTAATGAACGATTATATTTAAATTATTTAAATTTTTCCACGCTCTGGAAGACCGACGCCATTCTAGTCTGGAAATGGAGACTCAACACATATTTAGAAAAATTCTGAATGAAGTAAAGTGAATGAAGAAAACCTTACATATAAAAATATAGTCACATAAGTCTAGTCTTAAGTAATGTCTCAAAAAAGAAATGTATTCTATAAGAATAGGTACACGCCATGTGTCTGTTGTGTAAAAAAATTATAGCAAAAAAATAAGCTGTTAAGCCAATGGTTTAGGTTAAATTATTATAAAGACAGAGTTTTTCTCAAATGGGTTTACAGATATAGAAAATGTTGTGACTAGCTTACATCTTTTATTTAAAATTTGTCATAATTCTGCAAAGGTGATTGTTTTAAAAATTGCATTTAAAAACATAGGTGTATATTTTTTAGCTTCACACTGTATTCCACTCATAGCAGGGTAGGCAGATCCCTCTGCCTGTACTACTGTTAAGACACTCTGTTCCCCACTTTCTGCCAAATTTTTCGAGGCATTGCATGTTGAATGTTGGTATTCAACACCGGAGCAAAGAAATTAAATTAAAATATTAATAAATAGTTAATTCCCCTAAGTGGGGGTCAAACCCACAACCTTCATGTTACAGTCACACTGTAGTGCTCCTACGTTAAAACAACCTTAAAGGACATACAAATTACATGCAAAAAAAAAGCTTTCTTCATATTTTTATTAGATGGTTGAAGTTTCAATATGCAAGTCAAATAAAAAATGTTCAAATATCACTGCGTAATATTAAATTATTTTTATCACAAAATGTCTTATTGTGACTTATTTATAAGAGACATATATGGTTTCACTGTTTTTTTTTAGAATTAATGAAATAAAATGTTCTTGTAGTACAATGTACTTACATGTATTTGACTATTTCTGCAGCACATGCAGTTATAGTAATTCAATGATGTTCATTATTAATGTTATTTCATTATTTAAGGTTAAGTAAGAATTATCTTAATGTTATAATAGCCTAAAGAACTCCTAAGGAGTGTAGCTTTTATACAAAACAAAGAAAAAGATCAGTAGTTTCAGAGATCTTAGTGTTAAACAAAACAAACAATTAAACTCTTCCAGATTCACAACTCCACACTGCATCTCACATAAAGAAGAATAGGCAGAGGGAACCTAATATTGAGACACTTTGTTCCCACTTTCCGCCAAATTTTAGAGGCATTGTGTGTTGAGTGGCGGAGCTCAACTACTAAGCACCAGAGCGAAGAAATAGAAATACAAATATAAAATAATATTTCATTTTCTTGAGTGGGAATCGAACCTACAACCAGTCACATTTACAGTCAAACCTTGTGCCCCTGCACCATGATTAGCCTCTCTTCCAAATTTCTCTTATAGTTTAGCTGATTAATTACAGAGCACACTTTTTTTTACAAAAGTTACTGCAACTGACTGAATTATCTGAAATCTGCTAAAATATAAACAGAAAAATTCATCCAAATTGGTCCATTCCAATTAGTAGGAGTAGGATGACAAACACACAGAGTTACTGCTACTGCACATAAATGAAAAAGTAACAAAGAGGTTTCTGTAATTTAAATTACAGGTTTTGTAGGACATTTACATTTACGGTGTTGCTTAATTCACATTAAAGGCAAATTTGACATATAAAGATGTTGTGAGAACTTCTCTTAGTGACAAAAGGATTAAACATTTAGTTATTTTTATTTTCTATGCCATTATATATACTTTTTTTTTAAATACAAGTACTTTTTATATACTATTTGCACATACATAAATATGTAACATTTAAGTTTTTCATGTGAAAAAATCGATAGCCAAATTTGCTTTGTTTTACATTTACAATGAAATTTATTTTAATTTTTACACATCTATTTTGTTTTTTTTTAATTTTGTATGAACTCCTATATAAAATAATAAAGTAAAACTAAAATAATTATGTTAAGCAGTTGTTGTTACAGAATTAACCTTATAATAAGTTGCTATAAAATAAAGCGAAGTCGCTTGTAAGTAAATAAATTAAAAAGATAACGCAAATTTTCTTACCCGATTTTTGTCATAGGATAGAGCAAATGCATTGATATGAGAAGATTCCATTTTAATATTTCACTTCTAAAAATGAAAATTAAGATAAGATATTTAATGTTTAATATGTACAATAAAATTATTCAAATATTGCGTTTTGAACATATCACAAGTCACAACAAAACACTTCCTTGAACAAAAGTCAAAACACACTAGTCACAGACGTAAAAGTAAGTAGTAAGTGAATATTGAAGTAATGATTAAGAGATGTGAAATTGAAGTCGTAGCCGTTTAAAGTCGATAGATAAAAATCGATATCTTTAGTCTTTAGTATAGTAAAATAAAGCTAAATTTTTTAAAACAGTCGTGTCTTTTAGTTCAATAAAATAAAAAAATCTATAAAACATCAGGTTATCATAAACTATAGTAGTTCACTTCTTCTATTTAAATTAAAATTAAACCAAGGTATAAACATTAAAAAAAATATTAATTTAATATTATGATCGTCAGCTGAACTAGTGAAAGGAATATAGAAGACAGTCGGGAACGCCGATCGTTTATACGTCAGCTGACGGATTTTCTACTAACATGTTCTATGTCGGTATGAATATTTTGTTATTCAAAATAGAATGTAAACTGACTATGGGTCGCAAACTGGGATTCTGGGATTCAAAAATACCGGGATACCGGACCAAAAATAGATATCAAAAATATCAGTTTTAAAAATTAAATGTCCGGAATTTTCAATATTTTCGATTTTACTAAAACGAAAGTTGAAACATTTATTAAAACATGCCTGCAATTTAATTCAAGCTTTTTAAGAATATACAATAGTTATATACATAGGGACGAGACCGCAACGAGTTAAAAAGAACTTCCAAGATGATACAGTTGTTTGTGACCTTAACAACTCTTTGAAACTTTTTCTTCTTCTTTTTTTTCTTTGGTATTAATCTCGTCGTATAATGCCAGGGTCTGCCTTGTACTTTACACGGTCTTTAACATCCTTGATGGTTAGTACATTGGCTCTATGTCAGGAAACAGGTGTCACGTAATCCATCCAGCGCTTCTTTGGGCATCCCAGAGATGTCACTCCAGGGACAGACATATAAAGGTACTTCCATCCGACATAGTTCCTACGTCGGCGCGTAACGTGGCCATATCATCTTAGGCGATGCTCTATATCTTGCATCACTTTATTCCGGGACGTGCCAGTTTTCATATAAGCTTCTCGCCTCTATAGTTTCAAGTCACAGTTTCAAGTTTATCATATAGGGCTCTGGTTACTCTTTTACTGTTACGTTTCCCTATTATGTACTCAAGTATGCCTTCAGCAGAGTTGTATTACTGCCATCCCTTTAATGCTTTTCATGAATTACCTCTATACCCCGTCATTCCACCACCATGTCTCCCTGTCGATGCCGTGTCCTCCCTTAGAAACGCCAAGAAAATTGCCGAGTGAGCTTGAGTCCAAACATCCTGAGCAGTTTCAGTGTCAGTCGAAACATTTGACTTTTCACCTCTGCCAGGAAGTTATTCGGACTGTATCAGTACATTCTTTGATTTTTTGATTGCACAAAGATAACAGTATCAGTGTTGTGGAGGCTAGTAAAAATTTAATCTCTCTCTTTCTTTAACGTTTATTAATAAATGTTAGACTAAACTGACTTATGATTAAACTGTTTTATGATAATTAGAAATTTTATTTTTTAGCAAATATTAGTTAATATAATTAATATTATCCCGAAAACACCGGTTTTGTTTGAATGGTCCGATTTTACATTTGACACATTTTCAAGTAAGAGGAAGTCTATGTTTCAAGTAAGGAAGGAAAAGATCCAATAACACTTCATACTGGCCTATGCCAACTCAAATCAGATTTCCTCGCACAAAATTGGAGAAATTCTACGATCATTTATTACTTAAAGGAGCGTCGGCAACGCATCAGTATAGATGCGTATAGATGAAAAATTCTTGTCTTGGTGCAACGTCCTCGCCGGGGTACCCCAAGGTAGTGTACTCACTCCTTTGCTTTTTGTGATTTTTATTAACTTAATTATTAAGAATATTTCTTCTCACTATCATATATACGCAGACGACTTACAAATCTACCAACAGTGTAATCTAGAGGACCTACTAAGTGCAATCAATGACCTCAACACAGACCTTGCTGCGATCCTCAGATGGTGTAGCTTTTATGCTATTAATGTAAATCTATATAAGTGTACAAATAAAGAATAAATAAATAATTTAATTCACATTATTACGAGAAATAAATTCTCAGTTAGAAAAGAAAACACATTAATCCTACTGAGAGAAAAAATCTGTAGAGCGTGAAAGTAAAGAAATACATTAGACTTATGTACTCCAAAGAAACCTTCACAAGAAAATATCAATCAAAATGCAAAAAAAGAAGCAAAATAAAGTTTTTTAATTTAAAAAAGGACAGAAAGCGCAAAGTCTTCTAAAAAACATATTTTACAATATTCATTTAGAGTCTACAAGAATTAGGGAAAAAAAGTATAATTCGGCGTTGAATTTCCGGCACCAAGCACATTACTAAAATCTTTTAGGAGATTGAGAGCTACATTGGAATAATAACGCTGGCTGTGCTGCATGGCTAAAGCTCAATACCTAAAGTTAAGTTCAGCCAAAAACCAATCCGGAGAGCTCTGTCTTTTTTGGACATCTGGATCCGCGCCGGATGCAATCTGTTATTTGGTTCATGTGGTCCTGTGCTAGAATATGTTTCTAGATACACCCATGTTCAAATTGATTTGAATTTAGCACTCAGGTCGGGTCTAGAACTGATAAAGCCAGGGACATGGATATGTGTATCTGAATGCTTTTCACCTGTTGCGCTAATAGGGAGAAGAGGGGGGGGGGAATGGGGTCCCAAACCATGGCTGCATCAGATTGCAGATTGCACTCTCACCGAATGCCCCGCTTGGTCCCCACAATGCCACGTCTTGATGTCTGTAGTGGGTAGGGCACCTCTCACCGTCCAGTGTGGTGCGGGTCATGCTGAACAATGAGAGAAACTGGTCTGCAATGGTCTCCTTCTGCGAATCAGTTTTCGCTCTGAAGTAGACCGCGGAAAGATTCGAGAGTCCAGTGCTAACGCGGACTCGCTTTGCTGACGTAGAGAACGCCTTATGGTCATCTCCAACTCCCCTTACCCTAGAGAAACTACTGCGGGAGGGTCGTTTCCAATTTTCTAAAATATTATTTACAATCAGTTTAATTCCATACAACTTTTAACTTGTGCATTTTAAGATCGCTTTTTCGTTTCTAAAACAAATTGATTACACACTCCATAGTGTGTAATCAATTGGTTTTAGAACAAAACATTATTAAAATACATTTCCACATCAATTCTTAGAAATTGATGTGAAAATAATATGGCTAATAGAAACCAAAATAATGTTTTTGTAAGTTTTGTATGTAAAAGTAAAGTAAATTATTTTGATTGACTAAATTGTTATAAAATAATTGTTTTAATAAATTAGATGAAACTACAGTTTTCAATGTATAAATAATTGTGTACTACAAGGATCAAATTCAAGGAAGAAACGGTATATCGCTAGTTTATAATATAAACAACCTATAATTTACAGATACAGATAAAAAAAACTCCATAGTAAATGTATTGTTGGTTTAAGCGTTCTAAAAATAATATTAGGCTAAAATTTAAATTACCCCCTGATATGAATTAGTCAGTCGTTTGCTGATCATTTACTACAGCATTGCTAGTTTAGTTTTCAATAGCAAAGCATCGACAGCGATGGCTCCGGAAGTTAAATTTACAAAGGTAAGTTACTTTAAATATTATTGTATATTTTATTTTATATTCTTCATTTGTTATATATTATATATTTTCAACTATATTTCTTTATTTTTTTATTACTATCTGGAATTCACAAAGTGTTATTAAAGTGTTAAAGTATGTTATAGTGTATAAAATTATAAAACACGATTTTTGTCTACTTTAAAATTAAATGCTATTTATTATATTATAATTATAACAAATTGTTTCAATAGTTATTGTATTGTTTTTCTATTATAATATTAAAACGTATATTTTATTAATAATAAGTATATGTAATAAATATTTTATTTAGCTTATTCACATATTAGAGCATCCCGCACATATTAGAGGCTAATAAAGATATTATTATTTTGTTCCCCACAATGCCGAATCCTCGTGACGTTGAGTGGCGGAATTTAACGCCGCACCTTACTTCGTTACCAAAGCAGCAAGAGAAAATAAAATTAATATATATAAATGTCATCAATATTATTATTCCTCCGAGTGGGAATCGAATCCACAACTGTCGCGTTTACAAATGAAACTACATAGTTAAAAATTAATAAAAATGTTTTATTATTGTAATAATATTTTTAATTTTTGACGTAAAATTTATATAAAATTTGCTACTACTTTTTTATTTAGAGCAGTTTGTGATCTTATGTAGATTCGTAAAGGAGTGTATGGCGACATTTAATATCCAAAGGGTAATTTAACAAAATAATTTCCTTAAATTGTTTCTTTAAGTTTGTGATAAAAAAATATTTTATTATTATTAGTAAAATATTATATTTCCATAATAACTTTTAACAGAAAATTTTGTTTAGTTTATTAAATAATTGCAGTAATTGCATCAGATATTTCGCTTAATTTGTTATAGGTACTTTAACAATTTTCCCATGACGTGTATATACGTTTGAATGGTCCTGTTTTAATCTAAGAGGAAAAATATTTTTTTTCCTCCTGTATGTCAGAATATATAGTAATGAAAATACATAGATATTCAAGTAGAATTAAGTACGAGTAGCTCTAAAATTCGTAGTTTTGTGCATTGTTTTTGTGTATATTTCATGTAATTTTAAGAATCCGATGCTGAGTATTGTATAGGTACAGTATTGTATATATATATTCTTTATTGCACTATAAAAAAAATAAAATAAAGTTACAGAAATGAGGTTAACAAAGGTGGACTTATGTCGTATAGATAATATAACAAAAATTAAGCCCAGACTTAGTGTTTTAACGTTGTTATATCGTAAAAATATTAATATGAATGTAGAATGAATACAGAGGCCAGTCGTGGCGCAGGGGCACAAAGCGAGACTATAAACGCGAAGGTTGTGGGTTCGATCCCCACTCGAGGAAATGAAATATTTATTTCAATTTATATTTCCATTTCTTCGCTTTGGTGACCAGGCATAACGCGACGTTGAGTTTCGCCACTCAAACACAATGCCTCCAAAATTCGTCGGAAAGCGAGGAACGGAGTATCTTAACACCAGGTTCTCTCTTCCTATCCTGCCGTGTGCGAGATACAGCGTGAAGCTGATAGATAAATTATTTACAATGCTAGAATGTAAACAAACGGCTCCATGTATTTTGCTAAAATTAAAATTTTCAAGTCGTGGAAAAATTCTTCAATTGTCGTATGGCCTCAAATTAAACTATTCTAAAAATAATATAAAATGTATTTTTATGAATAAATACTGTGGAGGCCATGAAATATTTATTTACATTTATATTTTCATTTCTTCGCTCTGATGTCGAGGGGAAAGCGCGGCGTTGAATTCCGCTACTCAACAGGCAATGCCTTCAGAAATTGGTGGAAAGTGGGAAACGTCTTAACACTAGGTTCCCTCTGGCTACCTTGCTGTGTGCGGGATACAGCGTGGAGCTGAAAAAAAATACTGTATCGACATAAAAATAATATAATAATACAAGTAAATAATATAATTACAATTAACATAATTACAAAAAAACTTCAAAACAATAAAATAATGGAGGCCCTTATTCAATTATTTATTACTGAACTAGCGGCCCGCCCACGGCTTCGCCCGCTTAAAATACATGATTATTGATTTAAGCAGAATTGATTGACAACTATAATAAAATAAAATAAATAAATAAATCAGCTTCACGCTGTATCCCGCACACA
>DWQW01002896.1:0-24692 GCA_018249695.1 Heliconius erato demophoon
ATTTCAATTACAAAGATTCTTTGAAGAAATAATGAAATCTTTTCTTTTATTATTTACATCTATGATGAGGAATAGGGAGAATTAATATAATAAAGGGAATTTATGAGTAACAATAAAATTTTAAGTACTAGGAGAGGTGATTGTATGATCCAGCTATGTGCCTTACAGATTGGTATGTAACAGCAACACGATAAACGAGATTTTTCTCGCGCTTATCCCAATTCCGCGTAAAATAAAATGTAGACAATATGTTGCCCCCATCTTTCAGTGAAAATCTCATAAAATTAGTGGTCATAGCGTTCAATTTTTTATACGTTTCCTAAATACGTATTTTCTTCCCTAAGTGTGGAATACACTTCAAAAATGTAAAAAAAATAGTTTAGCTTTTCCGGACATAAGTCCGAAAAAAAGTAAACTAATTTGGTATTTTCTTGTGACCTATCACAATAAAGCTTATTTTTTACTATTATAAAAAATTACTTACTATTACTAATATGCAGAAAGAAATAAAGATGTTAATTACAATTAAAGCCACTTAAAGGATGTAATTAGAATAAAAACATGCTCCTGATATGGCTAAACTAAGTACGTTGAGTCCACGTTATGTCTCGTATTAACATGAAAGAGAATACTAGAAAAAATCTCTATGCATTTTAAAGATTTCGACAATTTACAGAAAATTATCAATTATACATTTTCTACTTTTAACACGTTTCTCAGATTTCTCATTACAAAACTATAATTTAATAGTAACAAATAAATTTCTAGAAAGTTACTTCTTACACGGGAGCATTAATTAATTTTCTCTATAAACGCCTTAATGTAAGATAAATTCATTAAGCAATTAAAGGCTCCTTTTAGTCTTTTAATTCAAAGGTGACTCGTGCGAAATTTGGGTAAATATTTCTAAGTGTTGAAAACAAATTTAAGTACTTTAATTAACAACAAAATTAGGCAACAAAATGAAATAGTCACAAGGTTTAATTACAAGACTAGAAGTTAATTTTCAAGGATTTTCAAGTTTATGTTTGAAATAACGACTCCAAAATTCTGGGACGTCTGTTAAGTGTTAAGACTTATATATTTATGTGAAAATAAGCTTGCTCGCTACAATATAACTAGTCAAATATAAACTCTGTTTTATAAATAACAAAATAAGCGTAATAAGTCAAATTTTATATTGTTGAAATTATAATTAAGAATTTCCATAAAACTACATAAAAAGTTCAAAGTTCAAGTCTAATATGTGTATGTAAGTTTATTAACATGTAACTATTTAAATGTACTCCAAATAAAAACAAACCTCAGCACAATTTTTTTATATACATAAAACAGGCAATTAAAAACGTTTTACCGTCCTACATAATGGTACTTATTTTAACTTTAAAATGATTGTGAAATAACTTTCATTTGCAACAATAATTTCAAAAGTTCTGTTATAAATAACATACGTTGTGTCAAAAGTTTATTAAGAGCAAAGTTTAGTATACTCTATATAAGCACATGGCAGTGTGTTGGCTAACTTTTGTATAGTAACGCAGCGATCTTTTAATATAAAATTATAGACATGCTTTTGCGCGATTTTTTTTTCACATATGGTCTTAATATTATTATTAATCTAAATTAATTAAACGAGATTATTATTTTTATAAGTGCTTGTAGTACGAAATTCATACATATTAGGTATATTAAATATTTTTTTCCCAGTTAAATACAAATCACAAAAAGCCTAACCGCTAGCTAATATTTTTCTCATTATTACGATACTAACTAAGCGTAATATACTCCTATACATAAAACCGTATATGTAATTGCAATTTTAAAACTGTGATGAAAGCTTGATTGTTTCATTTTTTCTACAAAAGAAAATTATACTTTCATTTTTTCTACAAAAGAAAATTATACTTTCAGCTCGTAAAAAGTATCATTACAAGCCGCCAAGCATACTTTTAAAGTCTAAATAATGACAAAGTCCCCCAAAAGCGGTACAAATATAATCTAGTCGGTTTTTGAAGCAATTTACTCAGTAATGAAGATACTTCGGTAGCTCATCCTGAAAACTTTACCTTTAAATGCGACCCGATCTCTTTTGCAAGGCAAATCTTGCCTGAACAGTTGCCGCGAATAATCTCTTAACGGGTACCCAAATTAGTGTATTTTATGCAAAATGGTGTACACCCATTCAGTCGTTTTAAGATGTTGTTTTTAATACAAAATAAAGCTTATTTGTTATTATTATTTTTCAGTATTATAATGTCCTGCGAATAATGCGTTGTTAGGACTTTTAGATCTTACCATGATTTTTTACACCAAATGAATACAAACAATATATTTTTTCGATTTTTTTATTTCATACGTGCATACCTCTTTCCCCTCATCCACTGTCATCAACCTCTTCATGCAACCCCTTCGAGCAGTTCATGAGTTTTACGCGACATTCATCCAATTTGATACTGTGTCTTCGAAGGTCAACCGAGGTCTACCCTACCTCTCTTACTACTCACTTTTGCGTTATAAATCTTTTTTGCCATTCTTTAATAACTCGACGTGTCCAACCAGCTGAGCGCGATCTTCTTCATTCTCACCGTGATATCCTCGCTATTCTGTGTATCTTTTCATCGCAGATTCGATCAGCTAAGATGACTTTGCATATCCTACGAAAAGATCGCATCTCCATAGCATTCATTTTTCTTTCATTCTTCTTCTGTAATACCCACGTTTCGCTGCTGTATAACGGCGTCGGTACTAACACTGTATTGTGTACGTTCAAACGTAAAGCTGTGCTGACGTTTTGCTGTCTCATTAATGCAGCTAAGGCACCGTTAATCCTCTTACCGCCAGCAATACACCTTCCCGCATCCATCTAATATCTTTGATCTCTACTGAACATACTTCCCAAATATACCATTTCATTCAATTGTTCTAATATCTTACCATATACACTGATCTTGCATTCCATCTTTTCTTAATTTCTTTCAAATACCAGAACCTTTGTCTTACTCGCATTTAGACTTAGACCATTATTATCACACCTTTCTTTCAGAGTGGTGACAATGCCTGCAACGTGCACTCTCATGATGCAATGAGCATTATCTGCGTACAGCAGGCAATTTACACTTAAGTCACCTCCTGTCACTCCCATGTCACTTTGTTTCGCTCCTTGGGACAACTATCCGAAAACAAATTGAACAACCAAGCTGACATGGCGCATCCTTGTTTAAAACCCGATTGGATGTTAAACCAGGGTGAAATGCTAGCTTCTACACCTGGCACGCAGGCTGAGTGATTTCTGTAAAGAGACATTTCATATTATAATAGGTAATTAATTGTGTTCTAAATTTAATTAAAATATAATTTAACTTTTAAAACTTAGCTATTTCTTGCTCCTAAGCAGCGGAAAGTTAGTTTTAAAGCTTACCATAATATTTTCTCAGCGGTCTTTTAACTTGGGCTAATTGTACATCCTGTCAATGACCAGTTCTCTTAAAAACTAGAACACTATTCTAGGGACTCAGAGGTTAATCTAAAAAAGTAAACTTTTTGTAGAATAATTTTTCATCTCTTGTAAAGTGTTATTTTTTTTATTTGCTATACTGTTCTAGTAAAAATATTACAATATATATACCGACAACGGGTGGGGAAATGGATTGTTGAAAAGTTAGGTAGCCTCTGCCCACCTCTTTATGTGGGAAAGCATAAAGCTAATTTAAATTTATATAATCTATGGCGTCCCATTTTTCATTTATATTGCTGTGGCTAATGTGCAATCCAACGCAGAGTTATAAGTTCTTTGGTTTTCACGATTATTACACATTTTAAATGAAACTATTTTAACCGGATTAATCGCGTATATTTAGTATTTTTATACATTTTTAGAAACCCGACGTTTCGAACACTTTGCAGTAAGTAGTCCGTGGTCACGGGTAGACTGACAGACAACAAAAAAATTCAGTTATTCTAGTATCGTTTTGTTTATTTGTATCAGGCGAGTAATTTTCCTGCTGACTAAATGAAAAACGTCTGCACGATCCTTTGCAAAAATTATGAGTCTATTATGTATAATATATTCTTTTGCATATTTGACGTATATAACGGAAAAAACTGAGCATACAAAATATAAAATGTTTTCCTTATTGTACATGTGTTTTGAACCAGAAAAGTCTTCAACTTACATAACAAAAATACATTTTCTTAAAATGGATTTATCGTATGGTATAAAAATTATACTCGACGCTTAAACCTACTAATTAAGTTATTTTTTATACTATTTATGAGGTATATTTAATTTTACTCAGTGAAACCGCCGTGACACAGGAGTTGTGACCTTGCGCTTAATTGTACACCATGATTGTGGGTTCGATTCATCAGTCGGAGGAGAGAGATATATTTAATTTTAATCTACTCTGGTAACGGGACAAAGCGGGGCGTTGAGTTCCGCCACTCAATAGGCAATGTCTTGAGAATTTGGCGAAAAGTGGGGAACGGAAGTGTAGTAATCGGAGTGTCTCAACATCTGTGCCCTCTGTCTACCCTACTAGATATGTGCTGGGATACATCGTGAAGCTAAAAATAAATATGGATTGAAGCCATTGTAGCGCAGTGAGATAATCTCTGATTGCAAGTGAGATGGCTATGACTTATTCCTCACTCGGTAAAATTAATATTTTTTTGTGTGCTAGTTCTGGTGACGACGTGCAGTTTCCGATTGAATTATGATGAACATAGTGACTTGGCACTAAGTTTTCTCTGCCTATTTTATGATATGCACAATACAGCCATTTTGTAGCCATGCCACTGTTAAAATAATATAAGATTGCTATTCGTTCCCCCATAACTTTTTGAGTTTACAAATTATAAAAACGCGCGAATTGCAAAGAAAATTTGCTGAACAATTTTATTCAAGGTGATTTTTTCCCGTATTTAATATTTGTGGCTCTTAAATTGAATCCACTGGAGCAAGTATTTAATTTCCGCGTTCTTTTCAAAGACTAGCGTTTATCTTTCTTATTTACGATAAACTGGCATAACTGGCTTTTAAAGAAAGACGCTGTATGAATATTCATATATATATTGCGCGTACAATCAAAAAATAATATAAATATCTTAGGGTAAAAACATTCAGGGGCAGTTTAGCGTATCTAATTAAACGTGCTTTTAATGATTGTGAGGACTATTTTTAATTTATTTATTAGGCAGTGGGAACCTAGTGTTAAGATACTGCGTTCCTCACTTTCCGCCAACTCAACGCTGGATTTTTTCCTTCGTGTTGAATTATTATTTATTAATATTTTCATTCTTTCGCTCTGGTACTAGGGCAAAGCGCGGCGCTGAGCTCAGCCACTCAACACTCAATATCTCGAAGAATTCGTCAGAAAGTGGGGATTGGAGTACTTTAACACTACGTTCCTTCTGCCTACCCTGTTATATGCGGTATACTGCTGGACGTTGAAAATAAAATAAAGAAAATGGTTGATGTACAATTGTTGGATTACTTTGGACGGAAAAGGACGAATAGAAATGACGAAGTGAGTAAAAGTATTGGATTTTAGGTAAGGGTAACATAAGCAATTCTCCAAGAGTTAGAGAAGGATTTGGAAAAAAAATCAATGGTTAAGAATATGACAAAGTATTGGAATTATATCCCGATTTGCTTCACGTATTAATATATAGATTATCCATATATTTAAAGAAAGGCAGTGGCATTACAAGTCAGCAGATTGGTATGGGATGCGTACATTTTATGTATTGTATTTTAACAAACGCAAAGTATATCAAATCTGAGCCGACACAATGGTTATTATGGTTTCAAAAGGAAGTATAACCGAGCCTCTAGGTATTTTAAGTGGCAAATCGCGAGAGCAAGGTCCGAACATATAGCAAAAATCTGTGAGAAGCTTGAGAGCAACCGATCGGGAATTCATCATTTTTGGGCGCTCTCAAATTTGGTGATTTTAGCCGCCGGCCTCCGCTTTCGCCATTACGCACAAGAAGTAACATCTTGGTCCATATGGCGAAAGAGAAAACCGATCTCCTGGACGCTCTAGTTGACCGAGCCGCGGCCTTTACTCAGTCGGCATATTCTCAGACTCGTGGAGGAAAGCTCTTATTCACCCAATCCCGAAGAAATGCGATGGTTCCGTACTCGTCAAGACGAATCAAACGAGCTCAAACTCGAGGAGGTTGTGTCGTTTAATTACGGAGTTCCTATGGCCATCTTCCAGCTTCATCATCAGATCAGCTCTATATCATAATAATATCGAATTGTCATTGGATTTATACATGCATGCAAAATTTCAGCCCAATCGGAAACCGGGAAGTGGATCGAATTTAATTTGCAAGATTTGATTACAGACAGACAACGAGACAGGTGAAAGTAAATAAATGTAAAAACGAATATTTAAATATTATAAACGAATTGCCTCTTCAGTAATATGGTCAGTGGTCACGTTTTATTCCCGTGATGGTTTTGATCCACGTAGCTTATAGTTGTTACTTATGGCTACACGGAATAGCACTTATAGCAAGTCAATATTGTTATAGAAAAATATCCATATTTTGTTTGTGTTGTTCAGATTATGAAAATTCGTGTTTATATAGTAAAGAAACTGCAATTTTAAAGTAGAAATGTAATTAACGCTCATAGAAGGCATTTATTGTAAAAAAAATATAATAATACTTAATAGAAAAAATACTTATTAAGAAAACGTAAATATAACAATTTGAACATTGCGGGATTTGAACCCGCGCCTTTTTGGAAACCGTCTAAATACTCTGACCAACTAGACCATACGTTCTCAAAAATATTTTTCTTTCCTAGGTGTGGAATAACACTTTAAAAAATATATCATAAGATAAGACTAGCGACCCGCTAGAGCCTCGTTTGAAATATTTGTATACCAATCTGAATTACTGTAGTAATTCTAATAATATTATGATCCTAAAGCAAGTTCAGTAAAATATATTTTGTAGCAATTTTATCTAACAAAATACTATATATTATTATAATATTCTAACTGGTTTTAATAAAACAAACACCATAAATATTAAGGTAAGATTGCCAAAATACATTAATGAAAACTGTATTTAAATCAACTAATCCAATTCTGAGATTAGCAGGGTAGGCAGAGGGAACCTAGTATTAAGACACTTCATTCCCCACTTTGCGCTAAATTCTGGAGACATTGCGTGTTGGGTGGTGTAACTCAACGCCGTGCTTTAGCTTGATACTAGATCGAAGAAATGGAAATATAAATTAAAATAAATATTTCATTTCCTCGAGTGGGGATCAAACCCACAACTAGTTGCGTTTACAGTCACACTTTATGCCCCTGCGTCACAACTGGCCGCTACATTAATATATGTGTCTCTAACAATAGCTTTTCTCGTGAATATCCCATGTACAGATATTTGTTACAATTTTATAATATGCCATAGATTATTACGACGTACATATAATATTGTTAACAAGCGTATAAAAATTTCGACGCAGCTTGGCGAGAACGCATGACTTAGTGGTCAGAGCGCCTGGTCGGTTTCCAGAAGGCGCGGGTTCGAGTCCCGCTGCGTTTAAATTTTTATACGTTTTCTAAATAAGTATTATCTTTCCTAAGTGTGGAATAACACTTTAAAAATGTTTAAAAACGATATGTATTTTTATCTTGTTTTTTTTTAAACGTTAACCGCTTTCAATTTCTAGCAATATACATAATATATATATAAGTACATGTACTTCAACTTGCAGTTATATTATAATTATTTTGATTCTTTTATAATCTTACGAATTTAGTGTTTAAAGTCTTCACACATCGCGTTTTTATACATATTAGTAAGTGTCCAAGCTCACCTTAACTAAGAGTTTGTCCTTACGCGGGCAGGGAAATAAAATTATTTGTAATACAATAATTATACATAAGGGAAAAGAATCTACAAAAAACGTGTGTCCAGTCAGACACTATCTCACTGCGCCACGATGGCGTTAACTTTGTTTAATATTTCGTGAAAAACGTTTAATCTACTAAAAGAAACTAAAAAACACGGCTGTCCCTATTTGAAAACTTTGGACAGCACGCCCCAGGGAGCAATTTATGGAGGGATCCAATATGCTAAAATGCCAATTGGCTTTAATTTGACCATTCGAAACCAATAAATACCCACATTTTCAAGCTGAATAGACTTACATTTGATCAAAATTTAACAAAATTGCAATTATCAATGGTAGCTTAGAATTATTTACATGTTATTTCTTCGTATCTTTGTGACCATCATTTTACTTCATATGCGTCGATAATTTGAGCTTTAAGTATTAATATTTAGGCTTTTGTTCATATGAATAATATCTATTATATTTTTTTCCCGACTGCTAAGGAAGGGTTATGTTTTTCGCGCGTATCTTGTATGTATGTAATATTCTTTATTACCTCATATCTCCAAAACTGCTGAACGGATTTACATAATTGAGGTATCGTTAGATTTGTATTAGCAGCCCAAGTGTTCTTAGATAGGTGATGTAAAAAAAAACAATCATGGCGGCTGTGGGACGCCATTGGACTTAATAAAAAATAATAATTTCGTTTCGAATACCACAGTATGGGTATCAAATTCAAGAGCTCAATACGAGGATTTCAAAAAGGGTTCAAAAATGATTATTATTACTATAATGAAACCTAACAAAAAAGTGAAAAATAAAAAAAATATATATAAAAACAAAAAACCCCGACTGCATAAAACTAAAAAGAAAATAAACAAGTCCAATAGTTTATTCGGATTAACAGTCGGGACCTATAAGTAATTCTTCAATCAATAAAATCTTTACCAGGAACCTCGCATAATTTAAAGAGGTCCCGACTATTAATCCTAATAAAACTATTGGGCTTGTTTATTTTCTTTTTAGTTTTATGCAGTCGGGGTTTATGTTTTTATAAATATTTTTTTATTTTACATATGAGTAAGAGTATATTCCAAAATTTACAAATACTTCTGACGGATCCTTATGGCTTTAATAGTTCTACTCATAATTAATTAATAATTATCTATGTTCTTTTATGTGTTACTGCGGTCTTGTTATCTATATGATTTCGAAATAACCGTGTTCTCTCAAGTGTATAACATAGTTAATTACACTATACTAAAACACTAACCGCTTGAGGCCAGTCGTGGTGCAGAGGTACAAATGTGTGAATGTAAACAGAAAAGGTTGTTGGTGCGATTCCCACTTGAGGAAATAAAATGTTTCATATTTTCATTTCTTTCCTTTGATAACGAGGCCAAGTGCGGCGTTAAGTTGCGCCATTCAACACGTAATGCCTTCATAATTCTAATGTAATAAATTAAGAAGTGTCTGAATGGGAACGAAGTGTCTGAAACACTAGGTTCACTAGTTTCCTCTGCCTACTTTGTTAAGGGTAGAAAGAGTTTTGGAGCAACATATACTATCCCGAAATTCCCACGGGATAGGGATAGGGATTTACGTGAAACAACTGTGTTTGTCGTGTGCGCTTACGTATTACCTAAATAGATATGAAACCTAAACATTTTCCTATTAAATGCGATAATTTAATCATCTATATACTTAAACTAGTGGGCACGCGCAGCTTCGCCCGCGTATTTGCACCCTTAGGGGTGACTTCTAAAAAAACCAAGAAACACGTGTTCAATAAAATATTTTTAACAGTATGAATTTAAATTTTCATAAAAATCGGTGGCGATTTAAAGATTTTAGATTTTATAAACTTTTAACCCCTTATTTGAACCCTTAGGGGAAGAATTCTAAAAAACCATGAAACACGTGTTCAATGAAATGTTTTTAAGAGTCTGAATTTCAAATTTTATAAAAATCGGTGCCGATTTAATTTTTTTTCCATACAAACTTTCAACCGCAATTTCATCCCTTTAGGGTTAAAATTTTTCAAATTTCCTTCTTAGTGGAAGTCCAGAATATGAAAATAAATATCTGCCCAAATTTCACGTTTCTACCATCAGCGGTTACGGCTCTGCGTGCGTCTTACCTCAGTCAGTCAGCACAAGTCCTTTTATATATATAGATAGATAATCAGATTATTGCCCTTTAATACATTTAAATAATGTTAAATTAATAATCACATAGTTGAATTGGGCGAACGGGGCCCACTAGTATTATATATTAAATGCAGCAGTTGATTCCGTAACATAACCTTATTAATAAACAGGAAATTAAAAATAAAGTGGATTTTTCTTTATACTTATAATAACCAAATCAGCTTCACGCTGTATCTCGTACACAGCAGGGTAGGCAGAGGGAACCTAGTGTTAAGACACTCCGTTCCCCACTTTCTGCTGATTGCTGGAAGCATTGCGTGTTGAGTGGCAGAATTCAACGCCGCGCTTAGCCTCAACACCAGAGTGAAGAAATGGAAATATAAATTTAAGTAAATATTTCATATCCTTGAGTGGAGATCGAACCCACAACCAGTCGCTTTTACAGTCACACTTCGTGCCGCTGCGCCACGACTGGCCTCATTATGGACTGGCTTATGTCTTATTTTAATGTAAAAAGAATAAGAAAAAAGTAACTAAGCAACATAGCATTAATAATTTTATATATAGAGTATGAATATTTCATCCTTACAATAGGAAGTACTGTAAGGACTAGCTTCATTAACCTTTTTACATTAAAATTTTCTTGTTAATATGTTTTTTTAAACCACCCTCGTACTTGATACATATACATTGACATACAACTACATAGCTTACATACTGTCAGAATTTAGGCATAACCTAATCCGAGTCAAGGGCACTCAAGCGAAGTCACGCGACAGAGCGTGACTATTGCTCTATTACATAGGCAAACTAAATTAATTTCATACGACTGACATGTTGTTTAACTGCTGTAAAGGCTACTCTTTAATTAAATGTTGTATTCCATACACATATAGATATTTTGTCACAGATTAAATTTAGTTAGAGGTGATAGGACATTATTTTCTTTTTCACGATAACAAGAATTGAAACTATGCAAAAAATTGGAAAGCGTTTGACTGTACAATTTTAAATATATATTTTTCAAAACCAGTCGTGGTGCAGGGGCACAAGTATATAACTGTAAGCGCGACTGGTTGTGGGTTCGATCCTCACTCGAGGAAATTAAATATTTGTTTAAATTTGTATCTATTTTTCTACGCCCTAGTGTGCTACAAGACCAAATGTAGGATTCCAGGACAACGTATTATTTATTCGTATGGAATATTAAACCTTACTATACTTTTCTGTCTTTAAAAGCGTCAGTACTTACAGCTAACTTTCTTTCTTTACTCCTTTAAATAGGGACCTTTTTCAAAATTCCTTTCTTACGTTACTACAAAGAATTAAATAAGATATAGTCTGTTACCTAAATACGTACAATATAAGACAAAAAAAAAGCAAAAAAATAAAATGGCAGCTTTAAGAAGTAACCTTGTCTTAAGACTCACCATTGCGCACTTTCTGCCGAATTTTGAGAGATTTCATGTTGAGTGGTGGATCTCAATACCGTGCTGTGTCTACCAAATAAATAAATGTATATGTATGTATGTTACTTAAATAACTCATGTACAACGCCTACCGTTCTAACTATTCCTACACTTTAAGGTTGCCTGGAAAAGATCACTTATAGCGATAAGGTTGCGCCTGTTGTAAATTTTCATTTATTTCTTTATTTATTTATTTCTTTGTTTCGCCGAGTTCTGGAGGCATTGCGTGTTGAGTGACGACACCAGAGCGAATATTTCATATCCTCAAATGGGGATTGAACCCACAACCAGTCGATTACAGTCACACTTTGTGCCTCTGCCCTACGACTGGCCTCTATAAATATGTGATTTTTGCATACATTCTATTTATGTTGAATATAAAATCAGCGTCTTCACTAAAACGACCAAGCCTTTGCGCATAACATCCATTACGATTGTTGCTAACTAAATGCCTTCAGGTAACAAATAGTTCTTGTATTTGTTTCGACCTAAACTTCAAATTATTATCCCACTAACATTGAATGTGCGTAACTGTACAAGCCTTCCGTATGTTGTTAGACCTACTACTAATTTCTATACTATATCCACAGTACAGTGGATCCACAGCATAGAGGCTGTTGTTGACGTGACGTTTGACTATAAACGTCACTGTTTATGGGTTCGATTACCATTTGGGGGAATTAATTATTTTTATTTCTCCGTTCGTATTCGTAATATCTCAAAAAATTCTTGGAAAATATTGCACGGAGAGTATTAACACTAGGTTCCCTCTACCTACCCTGCAATGTGTGAGACACTGCGTGAAGCTAAAAAAATACAGTTTCATACTGTAATGTAAACTTCTAATAAAATATGAACGATTTCCTCATATGTACCTACTTAATTAGATACTATGTAGCTTGAGAAAGTAACAAATACAATGATATTGTCAGTGGTTGAGGCCAGGCGTGACACAGGGGCACAAGCGTGCAACTGTAAATGCAACAGGTTGTGGGTTCAGTTTCCACTCAACTAATTGAAATATTTAATGCTTTTATTTCCGTGCTCTGATAAAGAGGCAAAGTGCGGAGGCGAGTTCCGTCACTCAACACGCAATATCGTGAACGGAAGCATCTTAATGGCAGCGGAGTGTTTAAACACTAGGTTCCCAGGTTATCTTTGGCTACTCTGCTATGCTAAAAAAAGATGTTGTTTGACTAATTAAAGTACAATAAATACAACAAATTCAATCTGTTCTAATAAATTGAATTTACTTCATTTTATATATTGAAGTACTTTTTCAAATTCACAAGAATTATTTATACACACAAAAGACATTGTTAAAGTTCTTCAAAAAATAATGGATATACTAAAAAAGAATATTTATATCCACTCTAAATTAATATGCAACTACCAGAGAATTCATCATCTTAAAGCCTTACATAACAAGCAAAAAACATTGAGTAAAACTACCAAGTTACAAATGTCTGCCTTTTAAACGTACACGGAATTAATTTTTTTCACATTTTTACTTTTACTTTTGTAATTTAAACTAATTCCAGGATAAAAAGAGCTAAGCCCTCTGAAATCGCAGCAGCCGTTCTCATTGCAAATATAATTTTAAATAAGTGCTTTATCTTCTAAACTGCAGCTGTACGTAAAAGAGAAATATACATTCGTTTATTTATTATAGTAATATGATTTATATTGCCTTTTAAAACGTCCGTTGTGAATTTGAAATAAAGTTCGCAAACAATACTTGTAAGTTTTGAAATCTATTAAAAAGAAGTTAAATTTGAAAATACAGGTTATATTCTTACTATCGTTGGAATAGTACACTATCTTGGAGAATCGCCCGAGAAGACACTATCGTGATGTAGCGGCCGCGTGTTCCCGGATCTTAGAATAGGATTATCATACACACATGGTATTGATGCCGCCGTAAGAGGTGACTAAAGTACATGTGGGAGAGTAACGTTGCCAGCACTGTAGACTAGGTAGACTCGATCGTATTATTGTCGTTCCCGGCATTTAAAACCGGCGTTAAGTAGTGGTTTAATGCCACTACGTTTCGCATTAGGTAATACCGGGCTTCTGCACCCTACCTTCACCCCTCCAAGGAAAATAATAGCGGCACTAAGAGATACATTACCCCAAGAGGGTACCAGTACCTCCGGTATTGGAGAATCCCTCCCTAAGGCCTCCCTTCTAATTCTGGAGATTGCAAAGTACCACGCCGCAGATAAGGCAAACGAGGTGTACGGTCACCCCTTACATCCTTAACGTGGACTTTTGTAATATCAGAGATCTACATTCCAACCTGAATGCCTTGCTTGTTATTTTTGACGGAGATTTAGATTGACACAGCACATCTTTAATACCACGGCTATAAACAGAGAACATCATTTTATGCCTCATGCCGAGGTAGCTGTGTTCGTAAGGGAGGACTTAAGTTTCCGTCGTTTTGCCAATTCTGAAGGTCGATATCTGTCAAGTTTTTGGTTCGTGGTGACTCGAACACTCGTGTCCGAGCCTACGTATGCTTGTACAGGTGCCACAGTGGTAATGCAGAAACGGATACGTTTAACTGTAAACAATGACAGATGTGGATTCGATTTTCACATGAGAGAATGGAAACGAATGTACAAGTATACACAATACATCATAAAAAAACTATCATAAACAGCGCAGCAATTTAAACTAAGTAATAGTAGTTTTAAAAACTGTAAAATTGATTGTCTCAGAGATAAAATGTGAAGGTGAATAATATAATTAATATAAAAACTAATTTGTAATAATATGAGGCCAGTCGTGGCGCAGGAGCACAAAGTGTGCTTGTAAATCGACTGGTTGTGGGTTCGACCCCCACTCGAGGGGATGAAATATTTATTTACATTTATATTTTCCTTCATTTTCGCTCGATAGCTATGGTACCGAAGGGAAAGCGCGGCGTTGAGTTCCGCCACTCAACACGCAATGTCTCCAGACATTGGCGGAAAGTGGGGAACGGAGTGTCTTAACACTAGGTTCCCTCTGCCTACCCTGCTGTGTGCGGGGTACAGCATGAAAATGAAAAAAAAAATATAATACAATTAAAATACTCAGTATAGAAAAAGAATAAAATAAAAAAAATTATAACACATCCGTTACGACTCTTTACAAGAAATATATTATACAAGAAAAAATGTTATCGTTATAGAACCAAAAACAATGAATTATAAAATGTTTGTCTGTTTGTCCCCTTGTCTGTTGACAATAATCGCAGAAAAGGCTGTTTCAATTGCATTTTGCACTATTGTATTATTTTGTTTTATTAAATAAAGAATGTTGTTCAACAGCATTGATATAAATACAGACAGTATTAAAAATTAAATACCATTGAATAGCTAATGTATTTGTATAGGACAAAAACAAAGCTAGCGCGACTAGTGCTGCAACTACTTACCGTAATTACTAAATACAGTGACTGTTCAATAGATTTCTTTTGTTTCTCTTTTCATGAATACAATGATTGGTTCCGCAGAATGGTTTTTCCCCGGTGCAACAGAGCGGATTTAGCAACACTCTAGATAATTAATTACTACTAAGCACTGAAAAAAGATTATTTAATTTTAAACTGTGTATATATATATATATATATATATATAATTATATACTTATATGACTTATAATAACTTAATATATACATATATTTTGCTTAAGTTTGTGCATATAAGTATAGTTCAAAAGACAGTTCTACTAAAAAAAGAAATAATAAATATAATTTGTCTTCTAAACGAAGACAATCCTTCATTCATCAATTTCATATGCTATAATATACACTCCTAATCTATTTTACGATAATATCCATAAATCTTTATAAGCAGGTTTAATTAAATAATTATTTAACGCGATTATCGTTTAATGGTAGAGTTATTGAATTATTGCTTATAGACCTCCCCTCCCTTATATCACTTATTTTTTTATTGGACGGATAGTTTATAATAAATAGTTAGTTTAGTTTTTTATATGACACCGATTTATAAATAAAATAATGAATGATATATCTATCTTATTGATATTTTTTCCGAAGTTTCAATGCCCCTGGAAGCAAACATATCTAAGAAATCACATAAATAACCAACTTTTTTTTTAAAATGATTATCTGTATCTATTCTACATTATATATAAAATTATCGTGTCACAGTGTTATTTGCCATACTTCTCCAAAACCGCTTGACCGATTTCTAGGAAATTGTATATGTATATTTAATATATCTGAGAATAAGTCATAATCTATTTTTCATACCGTGAGTGTCAAAGGTGGTCCACTCCAAATTTTGTCTACATGTTCTCCAGCTCGAACAGAGACAATGTGGACTAATCACAAAGATTGATTGACCTTATGATATATTGTATTATTATTAATATAATATATCATCAGTCACACAATACATTCAGCGACACTATGAACAAAGAAATATTGATTACTATTGAGGATCTTGGCGTTTTTGAAGCTCAAGACATAACAGTAGCCAGGGAGAGGACTTGGTGTCTTACAAATCTGTTGATACAGTTTGCGACGCCACCGGAGTTGTGAATCATCCAACAGAGTTTTTGAACTCCTGGGATCTGCCAGACATGCCACCGCATAATTTTGTAACTTCGTAATTTGAACCCACCAAGGCTGTGGAACGACAAGCGATTAGTCATTAAAAAGATATATTAAAAACGTTGTCGAAGCCAGCATTTTAAATGATAATTTTCGAGGTGAAAATATAGTAATACCAAAAACCCCTGTTATACCAACAGATGTGCCAATTCAATTTAAGCATCTTCAATCTCCAAATAGATTGACATTTGTAACTATAAATAAGTCCCGATTAATAATTATTCCCGATAAATAATTTTAACCGATCGCTATCTGTACATGAAAGATAAATGAGAAAATTTATTAATAGAGAGAGACATTTATCAATGTAAACATTTTAAAATTGTTTATTTATAATTATTGTTTTTTTTGTTTGTTTGTACGTTTATGCACGTTAATCTCAGAAACGGCTTAACTGGTTTAAATGTTCTATTTTGGCAAGTTTCCCTCGACAGTTAGTGTTTGTTTTATTTCAATGGTTTCAGAAATAAAAAAGTCATATTAATTTAAAGTATTTAGTTCGACAAAATTGCTACAATATTTTTATTAGCCTAGTTCAATGTAAAAATATTGTCTTTTAAACGATTATGTTATTAGAATATGAATACTTTCATAATCTAATTCAGATTAGGAAGCAAAAAACTGTGTAGCATTTCAATCGATGGGAAGCGAAGGCGAAGCTGCGAGTGGATTGCTGGTTTTCAATATAATTCATGGTTAAAGTACAATAAATTTAAAATGCAGTGTGCATTTGTTTTATTATCTTTATAAACCTCGAATTTCGCAAGGATAGGCGGAGAATATAATAATATATCACCCCGTTACCCATTTCCCGCCCATTCAAAGCGTTGCCATCGTGGATTTGAAGGTGGAACCAAACGCCACATTTTATTTAACCACGCCTGTATTAAGAATATATATTATATTAAATATTGTTAACTTGATATGTTTACCGATGATAATATACTATACTTTAATTATCTGTAGCATGCCATATCAAGTATGTTATGGCAACATTGTTCTTTAATAGCCAGCCATATTTTATCTGAAATTGTGTAAAAGGCGGCAGTTATTTCTTTTGAGGTAATTTGTTGTATTGGGCTCGAGCAGTGAAGGCGAGTGTTTGAATCAGTAAATGGGCCCCTTAAGCCTACTCCTGTGGTCGCAAGTCCCAGGCACTGCTCCAAGCTCATCAGTATTTGTGTATTTTGTTATTTTAAAATGTAATTAAATAAAGTAATTTATACGAACTGCAGTTTTCTTCACGTCATCCAATACAGAAGACAACAATATATATATTTAATATAATATATATAAAATATTTTAAAGTATTTACTCGAATAAGAAATTTTAACTCGAATCTTTATCAGTATGTCTCAGGTCTTCGCCTACTATCTTTTTAAAGCTTCACGCTGTATCTCGTTAATATCAGGGTAGACCAAGATTTACGATACTCCGTTCCGCATTTTCCGATCAACTTTCGAGACATTACTGTGTTTACCGGGTCTACACTACGCATTGTCTTGTTACTACGTCGAATAAATTAAAATAATTGGTTCCCCTGAAAGGGAATCAAATCCAAAATCGTCAAGTTAACAGTCGGATGCTTTGCCGCAGTGCCATTACGGCTCTCATGCTTATCCAAAAGGTAGGAAGTTCTTCAAATAGTATAAATACAGGCTCGTATAACGTCAGTACATGCGAAGATCCCTCTATTAACCCATGTCATTGCGGCTATGGGATTTAGTGCTAGCAGTTTATTTATATTTATATATTTTATAAAACATAAATTTAAATACAAAATTTCAATTATAACAAATACAAAGGAATTTATATTATGTAATTTTAAGTAGACATTGATATATTTATATTTGCAATACAAATGTATGTAACGCATACATACTAATAGACAGATGGCACAAAACTTTCCTGCAAAAGGGTGTTTGAGTCATTGTGACTTATGACTTCCCATTGCCTTCAAAGTGATTCCATTATTCACATCATGTATATATGTACAATTTGTATAGATTTACATATTACTTATTCGTTTTAGTCACATTTATATATTATTTTTTCATAGCGTTCTATGAATGTTTAATGTTTTGTTTTCGTTTACTTGGGGAGCCGTAAGGAGTGCTATTCATATAAAAAAAGATTATTTTATATATTGGTGTAACAATGGAGTATTTGCACTTTTTAAAAATTGCAAGAAAAACATCACATTATTGTTCTATATTGATATATAGAAAAATAGTCTTTCGGTATACTATGACATATCTTTCTTCACAAAACAATACAAAATTACGTCATCATTGCAAGAAATAAAACAATAGTAAATATTGCAGCATTTGAAATGTTGTTAAGTAAGTGAGTAAGTGAGCAAGTGAGTAAGTGAAAGGCTAAATTAAATATTCAAATAGTGATATTTAAGTTTAAGTAAAATTTACAATTTTTGTAAGCCTTTGGCCTGTCTGATCTCAATTGGTAAGGAATTCCATAGTCGGGCAGCTTTAATAGTAAAGGAGTTAGACAGAAAAGAAGAAGAGTAAAGAGGAATTTTAAGTAACAGATTTTTCTGAGAGCGCAGAGAAAGTGAGTGGACATCATGTAGAAACTTTAATTGTTTCTTTAGATAAGGAAGAGTAAAAGGATTAAACAGTACGGACTTGAGAAGATGAAGAATATGAGTAAGAGTTCCTGCGAAGGCGAATAAGGAGCCACTTGAGCTTATCACGAAATTCAGAAATATGATCATACTTATGTATACCAAATATGAACCTAATACAATGGTTTTAAAGTTTATATAGTTGCTCTTCTTTAATGCCAAGATAACAAATATCAGCATAATCAAGAATTAGTAATGGGAGTGAGCTTGCCAGCGCAATTTTACGCAGAGATGCAGAAGCAGCATAAATCCTTCAACTTACCTCTCTTATTTGGAGTTCCCAAAACAAATGCTTATCCATAATTACACCTAAGTTCCTGATATCCCCTAATTCTTGTAATTGTGGACATATGTGATAAGTCAATTTTCGACAAAAATCTAAGACTACCGATATCAATTGCTTGACTTTTTAAAGGATTTTATATTAAGTCCAAAATATTTGCTCCAAACTGAAATTTTCTTAAGATCACTATTTATTTTCTCGATGATATTGGGCAGTTCAGTGAGGATACCTTGTGTGTAGATTTATAAGTCGCCAGCATACAGCTAAGAGAAGTGCTGAAGAGAGGAAATTTTAAGACAGATAATATCTGTGGGACGCCAGTACCAGTGAATGACCATTCAAAGTATGAATCATCTCAATCATCAGCATTCGTATGTGCTGTCGACGTCCGCACAAGTAAGAGGGAAAACAATCAACACCTCAAGAGATATTTTAAGAAAAATCAGTAAAGCAAGTAGTATGTCAAAATCAACAGTGCTGAAAGCATTACTGAAATCTAATAATGTCTTGACTGTAAGGTATTTAGGAAATTCTGTTTTGAAAGGAATGTACTGAGTTGTTTGTGAACAAGGCGTTCTAGCACTTTTGACAACAATGGATGGATAGAAATTGGACGATAATCGGAATAAGAAGACGGATTTGATTTTTTTGGCAATGGGAATATTTTTGCACCTTTCCAAATGGAAGGGAAATCACCGTGGAGAATGGAACGATTTAAAATGGATGTGATAACAGGAGCTAATAGGTCAATTATAGGAATGATCATTTTACGACTAATGCAGTCAACACCGACTGCACCCGACTTAATAGCTATAATATTTCTCTTCACATCATATACAGTGAATTGACAAAATTTAAAAGGAGGAACCTGAGGAGCGGGTTAAAAAATAAAGATCATTTAAAATTTTCAATTTATTAGTACTATCGTTTGTATTAGAAGAAATGAAATGTTGATTAAGATAATTTAAATCTAAATTTGTTGGATTGCAACTTTATGTTTTGTTTTACCGACTCCAAGAAATTTTAATAAATATCTACCCAAACGATATGAACATTTCATACTGGAGGAGGAAAAATTAGGCAACATTAAATGTTTCCTAATAATCAGCCCAGTAATTTCTGTTTTTATATCTTCGGATCTTTGTTCAGGCACACCATGAAATAAAAGAACCTTAGGCCTTCTTCTCATCTCCTGCCTACCTACTTCAGTACCAAGATATTCGACTTGATGCCGCAAAGTGTTTAGGAGGGAAAGTATGAGACCTTTAAATTGATGGAATTCAGCTGCTACTGAAGATGTTGAGACTGGTGAAGCTGTGCAAGTCATTTTGAAATTCATTCATTTTCGTTGTGAATCAATCAGATAATGCAGTCATGATCATCATCAGTCATTTGAAAGATATGGATTGTTATTTGAACGAATATAATATACGAATTAATACCAAAACGTGTATTGAACAACAAATTATAGATCGAACTTCTGTTCTGAAAATTATAAAGACTTTGAGAATATAATTAAGTAAAAAAAAGTAAGATATATTTTAGTAGCGCTCAATAATTAGTGCAGAAATGCAAATGTATTTCTGCTTTTAGAATATCACAGTCGGCGCAATCAAGTGTGTAAATAGTCTTTCTGCATATTTAACTTTGTTTTTGTGTACTTTATCCTATATACCTATTTTTGCACCAAAATGCACGTAGTACGTAATATGTATTTATTTGTTCTCCCTAATTTTAGCATATTTAACTATTGATATTTTTTAACATATAAATCCGCATACAAATTATAGGTACGAATATATAATCTAAGTAGGTGGGTATATATATAAGCTAAAGTTTAAAAAAATACAGAAAAATATTTGTATATAGCGATTTTTTAACTTAAAATCCAACCATCATTGTTAAAAACATCCGATGTGACTGCGTCGTGAATTCCAATCAATTTTAATTTGATTGTCGAAGCTCTGAACCGAATTTGTTTGTTATGCGAATTTAAAATTCCTTTGAAATAAAGTAGCACTTGATTACTCGCTGCTTTTGTATTCACTTCCCGTAATCGGCTTCTGCTTTATTTTAAATTTACTCGTTAAAGTTTGATTCTTACAGCTCAGGTTGCCATTAAATATAATATGTATTTACTTTCAATTATTATTCTGCTTAGTTAGCAAGTCTTCGTGTCTTTAATACTTGGGAAGCATATTTGAGGTGTGATCTTATGAATTACAGCTTCGTTAGCTCAAATAAGTAAAGAATATTACGTTATATTTATTTTATTTTTAAGGTTTCGTACCTTTTAAGGAAAAAAGAACCTATATAAGATCACTTAGTTGTCCGTCCGTCCGTCCGTCTGTTTGCCCATCCCTAGATTTCCACAAACGTCATGTTTACAATACGACCCACGACAGTCAGACGCTAAGCCACTGTGCCACGACGGCCTCGTCTTTACTTATTGCTATGATAAGAATACTTATTTCTTATCATATCGAAGTCATGAGCAGGTATAATTTTTGTGATAAAATATTTGTTACCACCAATACTACTGAAGTTTTTATTAACAACATGTGGTGCATTGTGTTAATAAAAATACTGTATTATAACATTAATGTTTTTATAATATACTATCAAAACTTATTCTTTAAACAAACTTTATAAAACAAAAGGTCGATTAAAAATATTTTATATTTTCCTGTTCAAATTACAATAGAAAATATTTTTTGTATAAAAGGGAAATGTTTTAAAGTAACAATTGTCTGACTGATACAGCTCATTTAAATTGTAAGAAAGGCCCATTCTTGTTAAAGAGGATAAAAATTCTGTTTCCCGCTGAGGATTTCGCTTAGATCTAATGAGGTGTCAGGATCATTGTTATATTTCTTTATACAAAATTCAAGATAATACGTGTAATACTAATATACTCATGAAATATACAATGTTATTGTAGAATACACTTATTCATCTTTATAATATATTTATAAAAGAAAAAGAATGTAACTTTTTTATTACCAGATTTTCTTTATATCCTCCGGGGGATCCTCAAGTTATTTATGTCAACTCCAGTGTCATCAATACTAAATGATGGGAGCCCTCTATTGATAAGGGGGTTTAAGGTTGGGGATTTGGCTTTAATGATATTTTTCAACACACCTTGTGTCAACGATCTAACCCGAGCCACCCGAGTACATTTTTCTTTAATGTTATTGTAACAATTGTAACTATAACTACCATAATCACACAGTTAAAAAGGTCAGTAAGAGTAAGCACACCGAGATTGCCCACAGATTTGATCACGCTTTGATCAAAATATCGTAAGGTCCCTCCGCATTTCCGTTGTTCATGCATCGAAGACAATTACAAGTTTCGTCAAGGGTTATTTAAGCCTGTATGTGCTTCTAAGCCAAATATACCAAAAAAAATTCAAGACGCGATTTTTTTCTATAACATCATTAATAACTGCAAATACTGAAATATTTCAAAGGTTCCTTGTATTAAAACAGATGAACTTTTTAGCATATTGGATCTCATGATAAATTGCTCAAGGGACCGCTTTGACCGATTTTTTCCGAACTTTCCAAATATTTTAATGAAAGTAATGTATTTGCTGGATTTCCTTCCTTATTCCTTAAGAATATTCTGTTGAAATTCTTTTGTGTAATAAATATACCTTGCCTTTTAAAAAGGTGAACGAAATAAAGAAACAATAAATAAATAAAAAATCGCTCTCCATGAATAATGAATGACTGTAGCATTGTGATGGAACCTTCTGTAATTACGAGTACTATCAGGAATTTAATTAATCGTTGCAGGTTCAATTATTCTTTTGCCTATGTTGGGATCGAACCTACAACCATAACGTTTGTCGTGGTTCAGTGTGACAGTATCTGACTGATCGCAGTCACAGTGACACTGTCTACGATGGCTTCAATAATGGTTTAATGTATGTATATACATTAATAATATTTTCATTGGTGACGTAAAGCAAAGTGTGGATTTAGATTTTTTTTTACTTTGCTTAAGTTAAAAACTTTGTTTTACTCATTTTAAGCACGAAATAGAAATCATCTGTGATTTTTACACAAAGCCAATGTTATTTTATGTTTGGCAACATCTAAAATACAACTGTATTTTGCTTGTCTATTTTGTAAACTCCATTTACATAATGCGAGGTAGCTCCAGGACACGTGTCCCTGCTGGATTCATGCTCTAATTTCTCAGTTAGCAACAATTAGAAGTTTAGCCGAATTATTTTCAGCGTTTTCAGCACATTTATTAAGTAAAGCATTGTTGTAACTTATTTCAAACAAAATAAGCATAATAATATAGTTTTTAGCTTCACTATATCCCACACATATCGATGTAGGCAGAGGGAGTTAAGATCTAGTGTTAAGACATTCCACTCCCCAATTTTCGCCGAATTCTGGAGACATTTCGTATTGAATGGCTGAACTTAACGCCGCGCTTTGCACTCGACACTAGAGCGAAGTAAAAAACATATTTTATTTCCTCGAGCGGGAATCGAACCTGGGCTCTCTGAGGGATAAAGCTTAAACCTATATTCCTACATCTAATTTTGACAAATACACAGATTAGTTGGTTATTTAACAGATTAGTTAAGTTGCCTAATAACGATATGACATTGCAACCATCACATCAATAGAATATGCTATTGTTCGATAATCACCTCATAATAGCCTATTGTACTAGATATTATATTCAAGTCAATTTGATCTCATTGCAATATTGCTACCACATGAGATTGTAGTAGATTAACTACATAGATCTACTTACATTACATTACACCTAAATATTTACTTACATTACATTACACCTAAATATTGGTTTAGGACTTGCTACATTTTCTATACCTGATTAACTTTTAGAGGCCGTTGTAGCGCAATGGCACAAGCATGTTACTGTTACTGCGGTTGTGAGTTTGATTAATACTTGGAGAAATGAATTACTTTCTTTATTTTTTTTTCTCTCGGGAAACCACGGCTTTGGCTTCTGCTACCATGCCTCAATAACGGAATGCCTTAAAAAAATCGGCGTAAAGTGGAAAACAGAACTGTCCTTCGAGAACAGAGTGTCTTAATACTAGGTTCCCAGGTTCAATATACCCCTGCTATGTGCGTATGTGTGTATGGAATACAGCGTGACGCGAAAAGAAAAGAAATTAACAAGACTAGCTTTTCATACTTTCATCTGGTGCAGTTGTGGTCCAGATTTTTTTAAGTACGTAAAAGGACTATTCGATCAAACTGTTCGTAGCAGGTAATATCATTAACCTTGGAATTTTCAAAATACATTTACGAAAAATCCATCTCGTAACGTCGATTTCATGAATTGTCAAATATCGAAAGGTTTGCAATAATGTAGTTTCGCTTATGTTTTATGCAATTTTTATCCTTAACCATGACAAACATTTATAAAATCAAGTCCTTAGTGTTTAGCAAGGTTGAATAGTGTATATAAAGTAATCTTTATATTATTAGCTTCACGCTATATCCCGCACACAGCAGGGTAGGCAGATACAATACAATACAATATACTTTATTGCACTTAAATTTAAACAAATTATTTACAAAACAAGTGAAAAAACAACATGTACAATAAGGCGGCCTTATCGCTTAAAGCGATCTCTTCCAGGCAACCTTT
>DWQW01002897.1:0-24686 GCA_018249695.1 Heliconius erato demophoon
CGCGTCGCCTTGGGGGGACGCCCTATCAGTGCGCTCTCTCGAGGTGCACGTGGCGGATGGAACGTTGCAGCCCTCGTAAGGGCTGGCAGGGGTCGCTGCGAGCAAGCCTTCCATCTTGGACCCCCTAGCAACTGTAAACAGTTGCTTCTATTAATATAAACATAGATACTCTAAAACAGATTTATTATACAGTTACAACATAAATTTATAGTTGAGGGTAATATTTTTGAAAAAGATGGAGAAAGGACGGAATACAAGATCAGTGTAAATGGTAAGATACTAGAAGAAGTGAATGAAGTGGTATACTTGGGAAGTATGTTCATTAGAGATGGAAGATACGAGATGGATGTAGAAAGGCGTATTGCTGTCGGTAACAGAGTTAAAACAGCCTTAGCTTCATTGATGAGACGGCGAAATGTCAGCACAGCTACAATAAAGAGATATACAGAATGGCAGGTTCTGGCGAGGATATCACGGTGAGAATGAAGAAGAACGTGCTCAGCTGGTTTGGGTACGTCGCACGAATGAGTGATGAAAGAATGGCAAAAAAAGATTTATGACGAAAAAATGAATGGTAAGAGAGGTAGGGGGAGACCTCGGTTGACCTTCGAAAACACAACATCAAAGATACTGTAGGAAGGTCACGAATAAAGCATGAGAACCCCCGGAGGGCATGTATGAAGAAATTGATAACAGTGGGCGAGGCGAAAGAAGTAAGTAGAAACCGTAGCGTTTGGCGCTCCGTTCTCTCTGACTACCCTGCTGAGGATAAAGCGTGAAGCTAAGTTAGAATATAAATACATTACGCGAAAAAAATAAAAATATATTACACTGCTCCGGGTTTATAAAAAACTAAATTACATTAGTTAATGTCTTTGTTAGCTTAGGACTTCTGAGATCGGATTATAACTGCGTATATGATATTATGAACCAATTATGAATCTCTGTTAAGTGGATGAATTGATAAAAAAAATATAGCAATTTATATCTATTTATATATGAAATATTAGCGGCCCACTCGCGGCTTCGCATCTCACTTATTTAATTATTTTATTATTTTATTATGTTGCAACTATTTCTGCAGCGCACGCGGCTAAAGTAATACGATAGCGTTCCCAGTTACTGTTTTACATTATTTAAAGCTAATTAAGAATTAAACCGTAACGTAATCACACTCCTAAGGAATGTAGCTGACATACAAACTAAAAAATAGAAAATCCGACCAGTAGATCCAGAGATCTTAGCGTTTAAACAAACAAACAAACTTTCTAACTACCTAAAAATATAATAAAATGAGGGTATCTACCAGGTACCGCGTGCTTATATTGAACCAATACTTAAAATTCAAATAAATAAAATTTGTACCTACTCTCTCCGCGTTCAATTAGAGATAGTATTGGCAAAAGGACTACACCACGAGGGCGTGAAGCCGCCGCATAATTATAATGAGCTCAGTCAAGCTAATTACAAGACCAGACCCTCGCATAAAGGAGCGAAATTAGTGGCAATGTTGTACTAAAAAGTAAGAAAGACAGTATTCATTATCATATTTTATATACAAACGATTCTTATGAAACACTTGCTTTTGGTTTTTTTTATATTTGTGTTTACATGGTCATTATACTATTGTAACTGATAGGTGTCTGTATATGGAAGATATATAAGAGAAACTACATATTATAAATAAATAAATCAGCTTCACGCTAAATCCCGCACAATGCAGGGTAGGCAGAGCAAACCGAATTTTGGAGGCATTGCATGTTAAGTGGCAGAACTTAACGCCGCGCTTGTCCTCGACACCAGAGCGAAGAAATGGGAATATAAATTTAAGTAAATATTTCATCTCCTCGAGTGGGGATCGAACCCACAACCAGTCGGATTTACAGTCACACTTTGTGCACCTGTGCCACGACTGGCCTCTAACTATATATTATTGGGGGCATTTATCAATGTAAATAGATCCAATCTTTTCAATTTAAATGCAGTTTTCAATATTGTATTTTGACAAGCTTCCCCTAACATTTAGTATTTGTTTTATTTCAATCGATTTATAAATTTAAAAAATCATTTCAAGTATTTTGTTTGACAGAATTGAATGTATTAATCAATAAAAGTATACATTGTATTTAAAGTAATAATGTTATTATAACATGAAAATAATTCAGATGAATAAATAAATAATAGTGTAGTTCAAGCGGGTGGAGCGGCAAGCGGGTCGCTGGCATTAAATATGTTCAAATAGGGTAGAAACTAGTAACTATTTGTAGTGCAAATGTTCTGTGAATCTTAATATGAATAGATTGATATATTAACAGGTTCTTTGTCGACTTAGTCATGTACTGCGCACAGACAAAATAAACTTAGAAAGTGGAAATTTGGCTTGTAGGTAGATTAGAGAGGGTAGGGGAGGTCTTAATATGATTTCTTGAAATTTCTGTAGGATTGAGAAAATATAAGATTTTGCGATTTTATGTCTTTAAGTCCATACACACAAAGTTGTGAAAGACGACTATTATAATTATAAAAATATAACTACTAGTATAATTCGTCAATTTCTTACGAAAAACGACTCTTTTTGATTGTCAGAATTTATTTATTTGACAGAATCATTTAGAAGTACTTTTGCTTTTCTCTTACTTAAATTAAATACGCTATGTAATAATTAAGACTCGAAACTAAATGAACATTCGTAAAACGTGTCCTAATAGCATTAAAAAGCAATCTCATTAAATATTACATACTCTGTAGTTAATTTTAAACTCAACACATAAACATGACTGTTAAATTACTTTCAAGTTACAAATCTCTACATACTTATAGTACCTATACCTACTTTTATTATGGAGGAGAAATATTTTTTATTTTTAAATATAAATAAATATAAAAAATAACTATATTTAAAAATATAAAATAACAATCTTGGAGGAATCTCCTCTCAATACTGCCTTCTGCATCCGGGTCTTGATCCAACAGCTAAGCGTCTTAAGATGTTGTTCGAGGCTTTTTGCTATTATTAAATTACTTTATTTATTAGGTTTTATTAGGTGCAGCTTAAACGTAAGTCGAATAATGTGATGAGAGTTTTTATGCTTAAAATTATTGGTGTTAGTATTAAATTTTGTATGATTTTTTTCACATTTTTTCTCATAATAGGGCAGACAAAGGAACCTTTTAAGGAAGGATACCATTTGGGTACATTCAAAAAATTTACTATCTCCACCTTCAATCCGTCAAAACACCTGTAGCTCCTCTGGTGTTACACGGGTCCTCAGCGACGGTGATCACCTACTGTTCTTGTTTGCCTTGTACTTTCCATAAAAAAAAAATATTTCGTTCTCCACTTTCTGCTTGAATTTGAAACATTACGTGTTGAGTGGTGGAATGTAAAGAATAGTGACAAAGCCGCAAGTAAATACTAGTATCAAATATTTAAACAGATTTCATCCTTAAGGATGGATTCTGAACATTTCTTTTGTTTGGAAATGTTTACAATGTTTCAGTTTCCCAGGTTATTGTTAGAATTGAACTGGCGCAGCTACAGAAAGAACTCGATTTCACGCTGTGCACCTTACAGTGATAAAATATTTCAAAACATTTTATGTATTGGTTTTATTTGATACAAAATTTGTAACATATATATTTTTAGTTTCGGACTTCAAAAGGTAAAAACGGAACCTTTATAGGATCACTTTCTTGTCTGCTGCCCTTCTGATCATTTATTTCGAGATTACGTAAAGATATCAAGCTGAAATTAATATCAATAACATAGGTGTCCGAGTAGAAAATAGATCATGTATCCGTCGAAGAAAAAAAATCAGAAAAGAAATCATTTTTCTATATCAAAATGCAGCAAAATCGATGCGTAAATCATCGATTTTACTGCATTTTGATGACATTTGACTTGTAATCAAAACTTATAGCGTACTTCCCATGGACCTCCACTTATGCAATTCGGCACAAATTGAGAACTTATAATAGAAATGAAGGAAAAAAAATAAGAAAAATCTAAATTTATATGTATTTCATAGAAAAAAAATATTAGAAAATTATATTTGTAGTTCCGTTCATACATAGTGAATGCATAACTGCAAACTTGAGGTTTTCAATTATTATAAGATTTACTTACCGTTGACTTATAATCCTGAAATTAGTTAAAATCCTCGGTGGGCGAGTCTGACTCGCACTTTACCAGTTTTTTTAGCTTCACACTGTATCCCGAATATAGCAGGGTGGGCATAAAGAATTTAGTTTCCAAGCAATTTGCACTTTCTATTCTGAATTTTAAAAAATACGTGTTGAGTTCCAGAACTGAACGCCGCGCCGTGAAGTCGTCGCATGTTCACTAAAAAACATACAGCTTCAAGCATACAACTACAGCGACAATTTCAATATAAACAATATTCTCTTCAGAATAGACCGTCTATTATAACATAAATCGATCTGTCCACTATACAAGATAAGATAGGCGTACAGAATTTGATCCCGAGGTCAAACAACAAGGGCTGATATTTTATTTATGTGTCAGTTAAATGTTCACCATTGTACCGAAAGATTAAGTGCTTTCTCAAAGATAAATTACATATTAGGCTTACAAATTATATTATTTTATAAGTACTTTCTAGCTTTCTTATTCAGAAGAAAAAAACTTATTTATGATGAAAAAAAGCCATCAGTACCATTTTTTTTAACGCAAATCAGGTTGGGCAGAGGCAATCCGTTCCCTCAAAATGCTGAAATTTTCAAGACATTGTATGTTAAATGGTGGAACTTTGTATGTGGAGCAGAACGGAGAAATGAACATAATGCATTCTCCCGAGTGGTGTTGTAGATAGGGCTTCTAATCTCGATATTGCGGAATCTCGCATCATTTTCCAATCAAACAAAAAAAAACCTGTAGGGAACTATTATTTATATTTATAGTTTATTTAATATGTATTTAAATATCGTAATTTATTTATTTATCATATTAAATAAACTAAAATATAAACAAGTTTCCTACGTTTTTTTTATTATATGTCGTCAAAGTGGCTTGGGGAGTAGAAAGGTGGGAGGGTGGGTCACCGAGAGATTCTACCCGCTTCATTGTTCCGTGTTGGTCGGTTAGTGACGTCAGATTGAGCTTAGTCACTATCGCTGCTCTTCGTGATATAGTCCTTGGCGTATCACGTCGGGGTCACCAATATAGTTTCGATGCTTGCCACTCGATGCGCTTTCCACACGATCCTTTGTTTTATCTAGTATTTTATTCCAAATTTGTATCTACCGTTTAATTTCGATTTTACCATTTATATTATCACTGTATGTACATTTAAAGTGGTGTTGATATAAAATCAGTGCTAAACGTGAGTAGTCTTTTATTATTCACCATCAATACTACAAGCACTTGAAGAAAAAAAATACAAGTAAAGAAAATACGCAAGATAGGAGTATTTATGCATCGATTTTCTTGCATATTGTATGAAATTCGCCGTGTAACCATTCGTTTACCGTCCTATCCGCTTACCTACAGTTATGAAAATCGGCACACAAAAAGAAAACTTACCAGTTACACAAAAAAATTATAGGTATTTTTTTGAGAAAAATAATCACAAACATATCTTGGCATTTCTTTTCATACAAAATAGTGCATATGGCGCCAATCTTAACGTATAAAACTTTTAAAAGTTCACCTACAATCCTGAAATTGGTACGGAAGCCTGGGTGGGCGAATCCGACTCGCACTTAGCCGATTTATTTTATTAGTATGAACTTTAATAAACATATTACTTTAATTTCAGTTCAAAAGAATATATAAATCAAAAGGAAATACTTATTAGACATTTTGATCAATATTTTTAAATTAATACAAGTTTGTTAAGGAGGGGTCTCTGAGTTTCAGCCATTTCTCAATTAAAATGTTAATAGCTAATGAGAGAAGGTAGAGGTCACCTCTGCTATATTAAATTGCCACCGGCACTTGGAAAATTACCAAATTCATGTATAAAAGCGGAATTTAGGTAATTCCAAAAGTTTTCACGTCATAGTTGAGGGTTCAAATGATTTGTGCTTGATTTAGTGCGAATTTGTGTTAGATACTAACTTAATAAGGCTAATAAAAAGATAAGCTTAACTAAGAGTTGGTATCTGATCGCAGTTACAGTGGGTTATATCTAAACATAAGTGTTTATCGTGATGTAGTTATAACCTTAACTGATAACATTTAAAAAAAAACAGCTTCACGTTGTATCCCGCACGCAACAGAGTAGGCAGAGAACCTAGTGTTAAGACACTTCGTTCCACACTTTCTGCCGAATGCTGGAGGCATTGCGTGTTGAGTGGCAGAACTCAACGCCGCGCTTAACCTCGACACCAGAGCGAAGAAATAGAAATATAAATTTAAACATAACTGATAACATTTTGTGTTTTGAATTGAATTGAAGTACGTTAAGATTTATTTTTAATTCAAACCAATAGTTCTTCAGATTAGCGAGTTTTACCAAACAAGCATTTTATCTTGATAACATTATTGATTATTATTAACTTTTAAACTTATTAATAATCTAATGTTATCAAGATAGATATTAGAAGATAATTATTAACTTTTTACCTTTTCTACTATAAGTCATAATTTATAATCCCCTGAAGTGTTGAACTTTTTATATTAAATCTTAACATATTTACAATAATAAAGGTAATATTTATAATATAATTTATGAATAACAATTTAAAATCTTACTATTAAATATCAAGTAAACAAAAGGTGTGAAGTTCAATATTTTATTGTGTTAAATATTTTTTGTATAGTAAACTAAATTATACCTTAAAAAAATTTAATATTTTTTTAGGCTCACACCATATCTCGCATAGCAGGGTAGGCAGAGGGAACCTGGGAACCTAATATTAAGACACTCCGTTCCCATCAAGTGGCACGTTTGTGCTCCAGTGCCACGACTGGCCTCATTTATTCAAATTTAAAATATAGTAAAATTAAATTTACACTAATTTTTACAAAAAAAAAAATAGTACAACCAAACCAAATACAAAGAAAAGCTTTCTACGATCCCCACACTACTAATATAGGCAACCAATACAATATATGCTTCGTAATGCTCCCACAATAACCCTCCTTAACGATGGCGCCAACTGGCGAACTATAATGACAAATAAACATTTTTTACACTTGGTTTTACATGTATTTCTTGAAGTCAGTCTTGGCGCAGCGGTACAAAGTGTGACTGCAAAACCGACTGGTTGTGGGTTCGATCTCCACTCGAGGAGATGAAATATTTACTTAAATTTATATTTCCAGTTCTTCGCTCTGGTGTTAAAAAAAAATAATATATCTTATTAAATAATATAATAGTTTAAATCAAATAATAATTTTGGAGATTATTGATAAAGATAATCGTTTTCTTTGAAGATTTTAAAGAAATTTCTTATTTTTGATTTACAAGACCAAGGTTTTTTTTAAACAAGTAAGTTGTCGAAAATTCGTATAAAGAATTGAAAAAGAGGACATAATAACACTATGGGGCAGTTTCTGAGTAAATACGCAATGGTTGTGAGTTCAATCCCATTTTTGATAACCGTTATATTTATTTTATTTGTAACTCTTCTCTCTAGAAAGGTTAAGTAAAGTGTTAAGTTTCACCACTCAAACCAAATTGTTTCATTGGAAAATACTGAATCATGATAAATACCATCCCCTAAAAACTGGGTTATTTACGTATTACTTGTATGTGTCGGTATAAACGGGAGACAAAAATAAAAGAAGATAAGAATTACGACAAAAGTGTCAAACATTTGGCTTAAAAAGATAAAAGAACGACGTGTAAATAAAGAATTTACAGGTATAAAATATGTCTGTGGAATGTTCGATGATATCATAGTGTCAGATTACATTATGTATCATATATACATTAAATAATATTATAGGTGCATTAAATATTATAGGCAAAGAGAGATCATTGAGACCAGTCGTGGTGCAGCGGCACGAAGTGTGACTGTAAAACTGACTGGTTGTGGGTTCGATCCCCACTCGAGGAGATGAAATATTTATTTCAATTTATATTTCCATCTCTTCGCTCTGGTATCAAGGTTAAGCGCGGCGTTGAGTTCTGCCACTTAACACGCAATGCCTCCAGAATTCGGCAGAAAGTGGGGAACGGAGTGTCATAACACTAGGTTCACTCTGTCTACCCTGCTGTGTGCGGGATAAAGCGTGAAGCTGGAAAAAAGAGGGATAATTATTGAGGCCGTCTGGCGCAGCAGCTCAGTTGTGAGTTCAATTTCCACTAGATGTTATTTTCATTTTCTGGGATCAAGAAAAAGTGCGGCCTACAGTTCTGGCTCTCAATATGCGATATCTAGAAAAACGGGCGAAAACTGGAGAACGAAGTATCGCAAACTCTACATTATCTCTGCCTACCATGCTTTATGGAAAAAGTATATATTTTTCATATTATATTTACTAGACAAATAGATTCTTAGACAACACAAATTTCAATATAAAAACTTGGCCAAATGAACAGAACTCGAAATAAAATTAAAATAAATTTAGTTTTTCCATCTTTTCTTATTTGCTTAACCCTTTGTTTTCCTAAAATCATGTATTAAGGTCAAACAAGGTACGATTGACGAGGGTACTTTCAATTTCTATACAACCTCCGGCCGAAAAAAACTACGCTTTATTTTCAATTTACTTTTTACATGGTATTTATTCGATTTATTTTGATACATTTTTAATAATTATGGAAGAAGGAGTCTGAAATTCTAGATAAGTAGTTTCTCGTTGTTTTTTCAGACATTGAGTGTTGAAGTTTTAATTAAGCTGTTGAGGTTTTTTTAACTTCATGCGGCATCCCTCACGTAGGAGAGTAGGCAGAGAAAACTTGGCAACCTAGTGATAAGAAATTTCAAAAAGAGAGTAGTTAAAGGAAGGGGATTAGGCGAAAGAGTATACAGATACCGTACCGGCGAGTGTTCCCTCCTCTCGGGCTAGCCTGTTAGAGAAATGCCTGATGCTAAAAAAATGTGATTACACATCTATGTACGTAATTATCCAGTGGAGGCGCAGAGAGCGTTGAGTTCCACCACTCAACACGCAATGGCTCCAGATTTCGGCGGAAAGTGGAGAATGGATTGTCTTAACACTAGGTTCCCTCTGCCTATCCTGCTGTGTGGGATACAGAGTGAAGCTTATTGACTTGATATTTTTAATTATTTAACTTATTAAATACCTATTCCAAGCCTTTAACAGATAGAAGAGATTACAACACTAGAGGAAGAGGGGTTCAAATTTTGTGAGGTGAATTTAAACTCTATTTCATGTTTATATTTGAACCTAAAAACTTAACTAAGCGTTACGCTGTATCCGTAGGGTGGAAATCATAGAGTCTTATTAAGTAAATTATTTTTAACTTTGATTAGATCTATTACTCATTGTTGTAGCGTTCTATCCCGTATGCTGGTGAAGTTTTAAATTCCTCCTTTGATTTTAATATCTGTACAATATTTTAAAATTTATCTAATTGAATCAAGACATTATTCGGTTATACTTAACCCAATTTCTCTTTATAACATTTGATTTGAACTGGTTCTTAATGAAATTAATTTCAAAAGAGTATATTTCTATAGGCTTTATTACTATATTATAAAAGTATATATCAAACGAGATTTTACTTTGCTTTGCCCCCACGGTCAAATAGAAATATCTAAGAATTATACATATTGTTGCAAGAGGTGTGCAAATTAAACTGCAGAAGGTAGCTGTTATTGCAAGTAAAGCAGTTTACACGGAAATTGAGTAGAATTTTTGGAACGAAGTATTTTAACACTAGGTACTCTCTGCCTATCGTGTTATATGCGTGAAAAAACATAAAAGAGCTTCTTTTAGGTATATAAGGACAATTTTTAATTATATTTAATATGCTCGGTTATTCATTAAAAAAAATTGTTAACAAAGTCACGATAAGCAAAATTTAATTAATTGGAAATTCATTATTGAACTTTACAATATGATTCCAGCAAAACTTTTAAACTTAATTATACAAACAAACCATGTTATCTGAAAGTTATAAAGCCACGAAATATTTATTCAAAATTAAATTTACTAAATTATTTCTCATTACGTGATTATTTTTGGTATAATGCACTTCGTATTTAAAATTGAGATATCACGTGTAGAGCGGTGTAACTCAACACCGTTCTTTATCTTGCCCGAACGAAGGAAATAAAAATATTTCAAATATATTAATTTAGCTAAATACACAAACTTAATTTATGAGTTAGATTGTGCTTATTCTAGAAATATTTTTATAGTATTTTGGATAATCCCAGAACAGCATTATTTATACTTAAATTTTTATTTGTTTTATTACAATAGGTTTATAAATAAAAAAGTTATATCAATTTAAAGTACCTATTTCGACAAATTTGCTAATTGCTAAAACTGTTATTATATACAATTATTTTGGTGAATTAGCTAAATCTTTAGCAGCTTTCAAGTTATATAATAGTAAAAACACCGAGATTTCAAGATTTAGGATCGGTATCGGAGTTTACGCAGGAAAAACAGCGCTTGCCGTGCACACGTACTTACCGTCTATCTAAATAAAGTGAAGCTAAATCTTTTTCTTTAAATTCAACAGATTTTGCAGGCAAAGGCCGTCGTGGCACAGTGGCAAAAGCGTGTCAGTATAAACACGACAATTGTGGGTTCATTTCCCACTCGGGAAAATTAATATATATTTACTTAAATGTATATTTCCATGTTCTTCACTCTGGTGCCTAAGCAAATCGCGGCGTTGAGTTCCACTTTTCAACACGCCATGTTTTCAGAATTTGGTGGAAAGTAGGGAATGGAGTATCTTCCCTCTACCGAACGGATCTCTCTGCTTATCCTGCTGTGTGCACAGCGCGAAGCTGATTTTATTTCATTAAATATATTGCTTTCTTCACGGAAAGTGGGGAAAACAGTGTATTCACACTAATATTAGATATTCAAGTTTACAGTTCCTTGGAGCACATAAAATAAGCTTCTAATACAATTTTCGTGCAATCACAACCTATAGTGTAATTTCCGTAGATCTATAGTTATGAAATTTAGGACGAGGTGAGATACAAGTAAAAGAAAAATTCGGAAAGTAAATAAAATTATTAGTATATATATAAAACTAAAATTTGTTAACTTTATGCGCAGCATCATCAATACTTATAAGATATTTCCCAATCACAATCCTGGAATTGGTACAGAACCCTCTGTGGACGAATCCGAGTCGCACCTGGTAGGTTTTTTCTTAAATATACACAAATAAACATTCGTATATTTGAAGAAGGCGTCGCCGCATGGGGTCCGCTAGTTATAAATAAATTTGATTTAAGAATAACATAAATAAAAAAAAATGTATTGCAATGACACCATGTAATGTCTTTAATTATGGCGTATTTTTAAGTTTGTTTTTTAAATTTATGCTTGTTAATAATTTTCAGTTGAAGTTTTTATAAAAGCGTGTTTCTTAGTTTTTAACGTTTATTTATTATAAGTTATAATTACCGTTGACTTACAACCCTGAAGCTTGTAGCGTACGCCCAGAGGGCGAGTTCAACGAACACTAAACCGGATTTTTTCATAAAATGTTCCGTTTCAAAGTCGGTCAAAATTACATTAAAGTTTCCGCTACATATGCGTAACAATGTGAACAATGATATCTCTCAAAATAAACAAAATTTATCTAAAGCTTGACGTTAAAGTATTGTATAAGAAATATTAATATTACGAATACACAAGTGACACGTAGCGTCTTTATGAGGTCATGTTGGGAAGGCTTATTATGAACCCGTTTGAAGATGTGGGATCATCTTAGACGTTTTCTTCATACTTTTTACTTTTTCTTACCCTACCCTATGTACCATGTCGTCTAGTTGTAAAATATCTGATTCAAAATTGTATGGTTCTCAATTCAATCCACAATTGTGTTAAAATTATTTTTATTGTCGGTTTGATTAAAATTCTTCAATATGCAATGTGTGTTAAAATTAGATTTCCATGCTTTCTTTATTAAATACGTGAAATAAACTTTATATAATATAATTTAACTTCACGCTAAATGCCTAGCGGGGTAGTCAGAGAGAACTTATAACGCTACGGCCTCTACATATCTCTTTCGCCTTGTCCACTGTTATCAACCTCTTCATACATGCCATGATACTGTATTTTCGGTCTCTTGTCGCTTCTATCTCTAATTTATGATAAATAAATGGATAAACGTTACCTTAATAGGTCACGTTGAACTTTACCATGATTAAGTATGACATGTAGAATTGGATCGTCATATGTGTATTTTATGTATAACTAAATATTTACCTGTATTATCTGTACTACACCTATACGTTTATACTTAATTTCATAAAGCTGAAGAGGTTGTTTGTTTGGGTCTCAGGATGTTTCTTCTTTGAATTGATGTCACTTGCGAAAGGCTTCATAAGCTTTATTACGTTACCAAAGTTGCATTCAATATGTGACATGTAACTAATTATAATAAGGTATATTATTATAATTTTGTGATATCGACTTGGTAGAGCTAAGATTATATAAAATTAGACAGAGCACGGCGTTAAATTATAGACTGAAAATAAAAAATCTTAGAAAATAATACAAAATAAATTGACTAAATTTAACAAAAAAAATTCTTTATAAGTATGAAAATAAAACAAAACACTTTAATTTATGAATAATATGAATTACATTGTTAGCAAAAACCTGTCACGTACCCCATCCCTGCTAATCCATGGTCAGGTATCCCTTGGGGCAGAACGCGGTGGGATCATGACATGTCACGGCTGACGTCAGGGAAGGATCTCGAGGTTTTACTTAGAATTGTGTTATTTCTGTTCATTGCTTTGTAAAATATTATTTATTTGGTTAAAATTACAGAATTATTGTCTGCTCCCATATACAAAATATTGTAAAATTTGCATCGTATAAGTTAAAAAAAAATACTCATAAATTACAAACTACTGGGCCAAACCAAATGAAACTTATAAAAGACCAAGTAGCAATTATTCGGTAAAGAACAAAAAAAATATCACATAAATCGGTTCAGAAATTTTGGCCTTGTTTGTACACACACAAAAACAAATACGAACTGAATTATATACCTCCTCCTTTTGGCGTTTTAGTCTGTTAATAAAATAATTCTCCCCGCCTACGGTTTATCTCATTAAAGACATACATTGGTTGCTTAAGTGTACTATTTCATAATCTTCATTTATCTTTCATATTTTCGTTTAGGTATCTAGAATCAAGTGATACGACTCTCTGTTCTCCATATTAAACCGCTTTAATGGCATTACGTGGCAACATTTTACGCTTTGCTTTCGCTCATGTCATACAGTCTCTCATTCGTACATACATTGACAAAATGTAATCATACAAACACAATCTGAGCCCCTGAAGAGAGTAGACGTATTGGTTGGATTAAGATTGTAAATAAATTGACTAAATTTAACAAAAAAAATTCTTTATAAGTATGAAAATAAAACAAAACACTTTAATTTATGAATAATATGAATTACATTGTTAGCAAAAACCTGTCACGTACCCCATCCCTGCTAATCCATGGTCAGGTATCCCTTGGGGCAGAACGCGGTGGGATCATGACATGTCACGGCTGACGTCAGGGAAGGATCTCGAGGTTTTACTTAGAATTGTGTTATTTCTGTTCATTGCTTTGTAAAATATTATTTATTTGGTTAAAATTACAGAATTATTGTCTGCTCCCATATACAAAATATTGTAAAATTTGCATCGTATAAGTTAAAAAAAAATACTCATAAATTACAAACTACTGGGCCAAACCAAATGAAACTTATAAAAGACCAAGTAGCAATTATTCGGTAAAGAACAAAAAAAATATCACATAAATCGGTTCAGAAATTTTGGCCTTGTTTGTACACACACAAAAACAAATACGAACTGAATTATATACCTCCTCCTTTTGGCGTTTTAGTCTGTTAATAAAATAATTCTCCCCGCCTACGGTTTATCTCATTAAAGACATACATTGGTTGCTTAAGTGTACTATTTCATAATCTTCATTTATCTTTCATATTTTCGTTTAGGTATCTAGAATCAAGTGATACGACTCTCTGTTCTCCATATTAAACCGCTTTAATGGCATTACGTGGCAACATTTTACGCTTTGCTTTCGCTCATGTCATACAGTCTCTCATTCGTACATACATTGACAAAATGTAATCATACAAACACAATCTGAGCCCCTGAAGAGAGTAGACGTATTGGTTGGATTGGATAGTCTGTCCATCGAGTGCGGCTGCGCGCCTGTAAAATACATACTAAAGGTAAATTACGAACTTTACAGTTGCCATTAACTTCCCAATACTGAAATTGAATTTCATTATACTCTTTAGATTACTTATATAACGAAACCAAATGTTGTATAAATAAAACAAAAATATATTTTCCAAAAATTTATTATTCACAACGGAACATATTGATACAGTACTTTCATACATTAATCTAGAATTTACATGCCATGTTAACTTAAAATTTTAATTTTAAAGCAATATTAATTTTCAAATTTAATAAATTTTAACTATTTTTAAGTCAGAAATACAATTAATAACTGTAAAAAATATTTTTGTTATTAAAATTTCGACATTCCATTTAATACTGGTATATTTTAGGCCAAAGTCATAAAAATTTATAATTATTTCAATATTTCTTATATGATACAAAAAGCAAACCAATTTTTATGAATTTTTCAAATTGTCTAATATGGATAGTCATAATGTTATTATACATGATAGATTACCCTCATAATTATACCTTATATAGGTCTATATACATTCCTCCAATTATATCTAAGTCTAAACTAAAAAAATAATAACTAAACTGTTTTTTTTAATAAAAATTGGCGTGAATTATAATATTTATTATTATTAGTCTGATATGACTAGTTCGTGCAAAAATATTTACAGCAACCTTAGCTTATATACATACATATACGTAATGCATATTACTTCGAACAATGTTCAATTTGTCTAAATTTTGTAATGCTGTAAGCAAAAATGAATAACTGCTGTATCACGGATTCAATTCCTGACTATAGCAATGATTATCTTACTCAAAAATCAAGGAAATACGTACGTTGAACATGGAATCGTCGTCTTAGCGTCCATTATACATATAAAATGATAAATGAAATTACAACAAAACACTAAGACGACAATCATTTATAAACTCTTTATCACGCTCCAATGCGTGACAATTACCCAAAGTAAGCAGCTAAAATATCATCCAATACAACCAATCGATATTCCAACACCGATTTCACTAAATCCATTTATAATAATTATTTGATAACACTTAAGTCCACACTGAGTCCACGTCACGCTGTGAAGGCTAGCACTAATCCTAGACCAAGACTTACGCCGACGTATCCATATTGTCCGAGAGTTTCGTAGGGTCGAGATGCATCACTGGCGAGAGGCCACCCATCGCCCCAGGGGGACTCTGGTCCCCGTAACTCAGGTCACATTGTCGTCACCATTTCTGTTGGGAAGTTTGTAGTTGTTTTTTTTGGATTTATTAGGGTTTTGAATTCGTTTTATTTGTGTAGTAAAATTGTTTGGCTGTTGGATATTTAGTTATTTAGTTTCACGCAGTATTACACATATGACAGAGGGAACCTAGTGTTAATTTTAATTTTTTTTAGTAATAAGGTCCTAGGCTAAGACTAACAACTAAGTACCAAACTAAAAGAAGTGACTAGCATTTAAATGACAAAACATATTATAAAATCATCAATTTTATTTTACTATACCTCTTATTTTGCTCTATAATATTATAGAAGGTAACAAAACAGGGATATTTATAATGAAAATTTAAATTTCCTTACTTGAATTAACGGGTGCTAAGTGTTAACATAATTGCTAATGTATTTAACTAACGTCGATTAGAAGCTAAATTAAATTATGTTGAAAGTTAATTATAGTAATTTGAATTTCTTTGAATTTGAATCATAACACAAACATTTTGAAATAAAACGAGTATTCTGAACAATTATTATAATATATATACCAAAATGAGGCCAGCCGTGGCGCAGCGGCACGAAGTGTGACTGTAAAACCGATTGGTTGTGGGTTCGATCCCCACTCGAGGAGATGAAATATTTACTTAGATTTAAATTTCCATTTCTTCGCTCTGGTGTCGAGGTTAAGTGCGGCGTTGAGTTCTGCTACTCCAGCATTCGGCAGAAAGTCGGGAACAGAACAACAAATTTAAATAAATATTTCATATCCTTCAGTGAGGATCGAATCCACAACCAGCCGTCCTTACAGCCACACTTTGTGCTCCTACGCCACGACTATCCTCAATAAAATAAATAATTTACACATATTTGAATGACACGTGATAGTTACGAATTCAAATCACGTGGTTAATATATAGAATATAGGTTTATATAGAACATAGGTTTATATAGAATATAGGTCTTTAGCTTCAAGCTTTATATACGGGACATACTCGTATGACAGTCGCTTTCTACCTAAATTCGAGTTATATTAAGAGACGGAATTTAATGCCACCTTTTGCCTCAACGGAGCTAGAAAACCCCCGAGCAGGCATTGAACTCACGACTATCACACAGTCGGTCAGATGATGTCAGCCTGCCCCACAAAGCCCTAAGTGTTTATAAGCACATTAAAATAAAATGTGATGCATTTTATTCACTTCAATTACCCAATGTGTCTAAATAAGCGTAAAACAGATAAAGAAATAACAAATCATCAGATGTTTCTTGTTGTTTTTGTCAACAGTCGTTGCGTAAAGTGGGAGACGGAATGTATTGACATTAGGTTCCGAGGTTCCCTCTGCCTACCCTTTTATGTAATGGGATACACTGGCTAAAATATAATTTCTTAATATTCTTCTTTATTACAAAAAAAATTGACGTGAAACTTGACGTGGGTAAAATAAGTAAATTACATACTTTTTTAAATTTATTTTTAACGCACGGGTTCTCAGGTACCTTCATAAATGTAGACACTCTCATACATTCTTAATCTCGTGACAAAAGTTATTTTTAATATAAAGCTCGAAAAGTACCATAAAATCTGAACTGACGTTAAACTTATCTCATTATGAGTAAGTTATTTAAATAAGTTTTGAAAGAATGTGGTCACTTATTTTTAAGGTGTAAAAAGTAATATTTTTGAAGGAAAATTGATTTGAATATAACATGGGCTTAGCATATTTATAAAAAAAATACATTTAACTAAGTTACAAGTTATTTAATATTTTCATGTCATTGCTCTAATAACGAGACGAAGTGCGGCGTTGAGTCCCGTAATGCCCTAAGAATTGGGAACGGAGGAGCATTGGAAATAGAGTAGAACACTAGAATCCTAGGTCCCTCTGCCTATTATGTACGGGAAACAACGTGAAAATGAAAAAGAATATGAATTAAATTAGATTTAGTTAAAATCCTGAAAGAATTTTTATTCAGAAATCGCAGGAAGCTTGTAATTATGATTTAAATCCTTATTAGTTAAATCTTAACATAATTAATTTAAAAGAAACGTGTCAACGAAAAAAAATATATCAAAAAACCAAAAACCAGTAACTTAGAAGAAAAATAAAAACAAGCCTAATAGTTCATTAAGATTAAGTAATTAGTCGGAACCTAATAAATGTTACTTTACTATTTAAACTTACCAAGATTCTGCATTTGATGTTGACTAAGCACTATATAGTTGTTTTCGTGGGCGGCTTGCGGATCCTCCAAGACACCGCGGTGGAGTTGCTCCAGATGCCTTTCAGCGTCGACTGCAAAGAATTTTTTTTATTAATTGTTGGGAAAATCTATTTCTATATTAATATTATAAAGCTGAAGATTTTGTTTGGTTTGACGCAATGATCTCGGGAACTACTAATTCGTATTTAAATAAATAATGTTATAAGGTATATTTATGGAAGAAAGCTATATTATATGGTTTTTTTACATTACTATAATCCTTTCAATGTACCTGAATTAATATAACAGTCGTATATGATTTTAGTTATTTTCATTTGACCACGAAGGTTAGTTAGCCAGTACTTTTTAAGGGTCAAATGACCCTCTATTACTAAGACTCGACTATCTGTGTGTCGATCTGTCACCAATTTATTTGATTACATATTTCTCCATAACAACAAATACTAAAAATAAAATAAAACAAATATTAAAGCAACAGACGTGCATATGCAACAAACGTGTTTTTTGCGTATTTTGTAGATAACAGTATGAAACCTCTACTGTGCGAGTTCGAATAATTACAATAAGAAATCAGAGTAAAAAGTCGACATACATACAAACAGACATACACTCGAAAAGCATTAACCCTATCTGAAGTATTCGGATAAAAACGCATAATATCATATTACATACTTTTATGTTTCAAAGTAGCTGTAACTTAAACTTAAAGCTTTAAATTGTGAATGTAATTAAGCTCCATTTGTTTAATATTACAACTTTTTATGACTCCATTCTAAAGAGATAAAATTAGACTATTATTGTCTAACTTTAGCAATAACAGTAATTAACGAATAAACCAAACGGTAAAAGGGCCCTTTTAGCCCTAGGGTATGTATTATTTATAATGTATTGATATAAAATGATGAATTTATAATAATATTTTAAAAGAAAATTGTGGTTTTAAACTCTTAGAAAATAATATATCTTAAAATTGTAGAATGTTTTCAATTTTTACCAAATAATTTTTAAAGTTTATTTTAAAAATTAAATGTTCAAACCATGATTACTGTGTAGATTGTTGAAAAAAAAAAACAAGATTATGCCTTTTTATTTGTTTAACTATAAAAGGAAATCTTTAAATATAAATAACTTAAAATTTAGACGTGGGATTTAGAGGGAAAATGGAGTGTTTTGACACTAGGATTCTTTTGCCTACTTGCAGGATACAGCGTGAAGCTAAAAAAATATCTATTTTGCTTAGAGTGGAACATAACTATTTGTCCTAATGAAAATTGAACCCACACCCACCAATATCTCAGACTCTCAATTCACTATAACGTATCAATTTATCATTTTGTACATACATTATGTTTACACGTCGGTGCTGAGTGAAGTCATAAATCTATTTCCTATCACTTATGTATATACTTTCGACATGATACTGTCGTTCCTTGCCAGCGGTTTACTTTCCAGTTTCTAACAAGTAGGTCGCCTTAATGCATCTCTTCATGTGCGATGCGAGTATATAATGTGTGCTAAATGTACGCCGAAGTTGCACAACTCTTAGGTTTCAGTGTTTTATAAAGATAGAATTTGTTGTGATTGTAAGCGTGATAGTTTCGGGTTCGATTTCTTTTTTGGGTTAGGAATTGTTTGGTTGGACAATGTTCGGCATTTAGTTCCGCCACTCAACACGCAATTGATCACGTTTGGGCGGAATGCGGGGAACTAAGTGCTTAAAAAAAAATTAAATTAGCTTCACGCTGTATCCCGCACACAGCAGGGTAGGCAGAGGGGACCTAGTGTTAAGACACTCCGTTCCCCACTTTCTGCCGAATTCTGGAGGCATTGCGTGTTGAGTGGCAGAACTCAACGCTGCGCTTAACCTCGACACCAGAGCGAAGAAATGGAAATATAAATTTTAAGTAAATATTTAAAAATTAAATTAAATTAGCTTCACGCTATATCCCGCACACAGCAGGGTAGGCAGAGGGAACCTAGTGTTAAGACACTCCGTTCCCCACTTTCTGCCGGATTCTGGAGGCATTGCGTGTTGAGTGGCAGAACTCAACGCCGCGCTTAACCTCGTCACCAGAGCGAAGAAATGGAAATATAAATTTAAGTAAATATTTCATCTCCTCGAGTGGGGATCGAACCCACAACCAGTCGGTTTTACAGTCACACCTCGTGCCGCTGAGCCACGACCGGCCTCAGTCTTTAACATTAGTTAATTCATACACTCTGTTATGAACGGAAAAAAACTTTTTTGTTTTTTAAGTTATATACATACGTATGTTCTCACTTGCGTACAAAAAAAGAAAGTGTAAATCTTATGATATTTTACAATATCCATTTTTTACCTTACTTAATGTAACATTTGACTTTATTTTTGACTGTCTCAAAATTTATAACAAACACATGAGTTGTGAACTCTTATCACCATCATGATATGTTTTGAGCATAAATAAGTATTTGTTTAACAGCCAAGTAACATTTACTGATGTAAACTGTACCACATAGTTCACATTTTCCTTTAGCTAACAGCTTTACGCTGCATTCCGAATATTGCAGGGTAATAAATATAAAAATATAATAAAGTCGGAACCTAGTGTTAGAACACTCCGCTCAGTTGTTTGTCGCACATTTCATGTTCATTGATGAAACTCAACGCGGTTTTTGCCAGACGCGGACCGTGGAATACCTTGGGCTAGTTAATATTTAGAGGGGATGGAGTTTGAAAATAAAACATTCATTCAAGTTTGAGGCCGGTCGTGGCGCAGTGGCATAAAGTGTGACTGTAAAATCGACTGGTTGTGGGTTCGATCCCCACTCGAGGAAGTGAAATATTTATTTACATTTATATTTTCAATTCTTCGCTCCGGTATCGAAGCAATGCTCGGCGTTGAATGCCGCCACTCAGCACGCAATGCCTCCAGAAATCGGTGGAAAGCGGGGAACGGAGTGTCTTTACACTAGATTCTTTCTGCCTACGCTGCTGTGTGCGGGATATAGCGTGAAACTGATTTAATCTCGAATTGGGGTGGGAGGCAACGGCTTTACATCTTTCCATTACTTAAAGAATTCATAACAAAACGAAGAAAACCCATAAGAAAGAAAAGCCATAACATTTCTAATATGACTGCAAAATATATATAATATTCTTCTTATCCCATAAAGACTTATGGAAATTATCAAATGAAAAGGAAAGGCCGTGATAATAAACATATACCATTAGCGTAATACAAAAGAGTCTTTAGCTCGAGTTTATTTTTCCTTTTATGTGTACTTTCGTATGTATGTATTTTTTGTGAGCCTTTTAACTAACAAAGAAATAAGTAGCTTCACGCTTTTTCCCGTATGCCGCAGGGTAGACAAAGGACACCTAGTATAAAGTTCCGCTCTCCACTCACCTTTTAATTTTCGAGACATTACGTGTTGATAAACGTAACTCAACGCTGCGCTTGGTATTGTTACTAGAGCGAGAAAATGGAAATAATTTATTCTACCAAGTGGGAATAGCATCTGTATTTATAATATATCTGTAATATAAATAATAAAATTTAAGAGAAAATAAAAGTTGGTTGACTTGATACCGAAAATTCAAAAAGATTTTAAGCCAAATTACATCATCATTCCATTTCCATTCATAGGTAAAAAAAGAATAAAATATTATGAATACAGAAATCCTAATTAAATACGTATTTTTCGTAAAGAATATTTTATCTTGGTTTTTTAACTCAACGAGCCCAATATTTCGGAGGATTCTTTTCAGTATTTCTATTAATTGAGATAATTTTATTACAAAGAAAAATAAATTATTGACGTCTTCAAATACTAGCGGCAGGTTGTGATCTTAATATCCCCACTCGAAGACATGAAATTTTCACTTCTGCTTCACGCTGTATCCTGCACATAGCAGAGTACACAGAGGGAACCTGGGAACCTAGTTAGTTAGTACTTTTTAAAATTTCTTTTCGAATTTAAAAATATACAAGTTATATAACTCTATTTTTCGGCTAGAATTCGAAATATTGCATATTCGTGAAACTCACCGCTTCTCTTTGTTTTACAAGAGCGGGAAAATGAAAATAATTAACTGATATAAATGGATTAAATTTAACGATATAAAGTCAGCAGTGTGCTGCATTTTCAATTTGGCTTAATATTGTATATCTTTAATCTAGTGAGTGGTAAGAGAGGTAGGGGGAGACCTCGGTTGACCTTCGAAAACACAGTATCAAAGATACTGGATGAAGGTCACGTAATAAGCATGATGCATACATTTCTTTGTCATATACGGAAAAATATTGTAAAGATAGAAAGATAAAGAGATTTAATTATTTCTAGGAAGGTAGAAGTAGGAGTAGGAATCAAACCCAAAACTGTAATTTATAGTCACTATAAAAAAAAAAAAATTTACATTTACTTACAAGGCATCAAGGTGGTCGTCGGTGGTGGTGTAGTCGTTGTCGTTGTGGTGGTAGTAGTAGTCGTGGTGGTGGTAGTTGTAGTTGTTAGCACTGAAAATATAATGTTCTTTAGTATTTATTTCTTTTATTTCAGCTAGGCTTCCAAGGTTACTTGTTGTTTATTAAGCAAAATTAATAGCTACATATTATACATACTTTTTTTTTGTGATATACTAAAAAAATTGTAAACATAGAAAGATTTTTTTTAATGTTATTATTTTGAATTTTGAGGCTAGTGAGTAGAGAAAATTTGTAAAATTAGCTCTGAATTTTTATGCGCTATTTTCTAAAAAGTATTTTTAGAATAACACTTAAAAATGTTCAATGTCAATTTCTTTACTTATTGATGTTACGAAACGCAAAATTGCTTAAACTGATTCATCTGGTCAAGGTTGCAGAAATCTACTGCATGCGGGCAGCGCAGAACCTATCTTCGTGGAGATCCTTGGATGAGTCCTTTGTCCAGCTATGGTCTCTCCAATTGAATTGAATAAAGGAAATCAATGATTACTATAAAAAAATTACTACCAAAAATAAAGAGAAACATGGCATGATATATTCTTAATCATTTTCCCTTTAACTTTTAAAATACTCTGATTTCTATCCTTTAAAATATTGACTAAATGACTCAATATTCATAAACTTAATCCGATTTAATCTTTAAACTTAATTACTAAAATTAAAAAACACAATGGATTCTCCGGAATACACCCGCAATGTAAACTTTCCACGATAATTGACAATTTCGTTCCTTCCCTTCTGACTATCTATCATTCATCGGCTATGAGACAAAGTGACACTTCATTTTTATTCTATAATTTAAAATAATATTTACTTTTTTTTAATAAAAGCTTATAACCATCCTGTTAAAATGCAAGGAATAAGATGAATCGGTTGTAATTTTATATAAACTTAAATAAAGTCACGTTTACATCACTTCGCTCGCCATTTTTTTTATTTGGAAAGTAATTTGTATAGAAGCCAGCTATGGCCTGTAGGTTGTGGGTTCGATGCCCACTCGAGGAGGTGAAATATTTATTTATATTTATATTTTAATTTCTTTACTCTGGTGACGAGGGAAAAGCGCGTTGAGTTCCGCCACTCAACATGCAATGACTCCAGAAATTGGCGGAAAGTGGAGAACGGAGTGTCTTAACACTAGGTTCCCTCTGCCTACCCTGCTGTGTGCGGGATACAGCGTGAAACTAAAAAAAAAGTATAGAGTATAGACTGATACCTCAATAGCTGCAGTTTATTCATGTCATTATATTTTAGAAAATTTGACTATGGAAGACTATATTAATAATAGACAGCTGAAAAGTGACTATTATATAGTTGAATGAGTTAATCTCAGGATGGGTTATTTGAATCGAAAACTTCTTTGTGATTGATGATCCATTGAGAAGGGCAATAGCCTGTAGACCATCACATTTTTCAGTCAGCGTTGCTTCGGGTACTTAGAATATAATATTATATTAAGTATCAAGTGGTATACATAACTCTTAGATATTTTTATTGGCAACGCGAGCAAACCAGTAGCAAAGGCTAGTTATTTGTTAAACAAATGTTAATTAATCGTTATTCTTTTTTATTTTTAGCGTTCGTACTTAAAAATAACGGGACTTATTTAGGATCACTTTTATGTCTTTCCTGTCAGTCTATCAAGAGATTTTCTCAAAAAGCTTGGAAATTTATATCGTATTTGATATCAATTATGAAATAATAATATTTACTGCATATTGTTAATAATCAGCTTAACGCTGTATCCCGCATAGGCAGGAGCACCTTATGTTAGGACACTCCATTCCCCACTTTCCGCCGACTTTAAAAGGCATTGCATATTGAGTGGCGAAACCACCGGTCGAGTTATTATTATAGTGCTAAGTGAAGAAATAATAATATTAACAAATAATAATGAATTCCCCCGAATTATTTGTTAGAAATTTTATAAAATCACTTACTGTGTAAGTAAAGTTCAGCTTGAGATTTTCCCAAATTGTTTTCAAGGACGCACCGGTACGCGCCCGCGTCGCTGCGCGTCATGCTCATCAGTTGCAGCGTTGCGATGTGCCGGTACCCTCTTGATGTCTTGCTTAGTCTATGTTTAGTTCCTAGAGAAAACATGGAAAATTTAATTTCATTTTTTAAATAGTTATTAAAGGTCTACGAGGCGCGGCGGTGAACGGGTGAACGGGTGAACGGGTGAACGTCGGTTGTAGTTTCGATTTCCCAATCGGGGAAGTAACTTTAATTTTCATTTCCTCGCATTGGTAACGAAATAAAGTGCAGCGTTTTGATCGTTCAAAAATAATATATAATACCTCAAGAAATAGAGGAAAAGTGTGGAAAGTGTGTAAGTTTTTAAATTAATAATAATAATAATAAATATACATTCTTAATACATACATTATTAAACTATTTGCTACAGATATTTTATAATGGAGAAGTCTGATCCAAAAAAACGAAAAAGGCCCGAAAAATT
>DWQW01002898.1:0-24683 GCA_018249695.1 Heliconius erato demophoon
TCGAGTCTGCCCATGCGTGTTGCCATTGCTGGCGACGTGACTCTACCACACGTACTTTAGTCGCCTCTTACGACACCACCAGTACCAGGATGATCCTATTCTAGGCCGGGATCACACGGCACAAAATGGTTTTAAAATAAAGCGCGCCATTGAGTCCGCCACTCAGCGCGCAATATCTCGAAAATTTGGCGAAACATGGGAACGGAGTGTTTTAGCACTAGGTTCCCTCTGCCTAATGAATTCTGAAATATTGCGTGTTGAGTGACTTGACGCGACTTTGCCTTGTCACCAGAGCGAAGAAATAAAAATATAAATTTAAATAAATATTTCATTTTCTCGAGTGGAATCGAACCCACAACCAGTCGCGTTTATAGTCACACACTTGCAAACAAAAACAATGTTTTATTATCAATTTAATCATAACACAAGCTGGTGGATACTGAAAGTGTTTCGTAAAAATATTTTTGCTTTAATCGTCTTGGCCGTTTTCTGTTTAGCTTCATTTGTTGATTTCATGCTTAGACACAATTTTGAAATCTTATCTTTCCTTAATAATGAAGCCATTGACCTATGTCTATGTATTTCTTTGTCTAATATCACGAGATCATATTTTAATTGATAATAAAAATTATCTTCATATAAAGTATTATCTTATTTATTATTAGATATTAATTTTATTTATTAACACGTATCATAAGGCTGTTTAAGATTAGGCTTAGGTTTAGTTATAATAAAATTATATACCTATAAAAGATAAAGTGAGTGCAGGCAGCGCTGAAATTGCAACACAGAACGCACAGTATGTAAACAATTCTTCTTTGAAGCGAGTGAAAAGAGTGTGCTTTTCTCGCTGCATGTTTCTTACTTCAATTTCAAACTGGAAATAACAAAAAACATATATATTAATCAGAGAGGCAGCGTGAACATGGGAACCTAGTGTTAATACACTTCCTTTCCCCACTTTCCATCGAATTCTGGAGGCACTACGCGTTACGGCTAAACTACTTAGCTAGCTTGATTCAATTAAGACATATTACTGAGCTAGCGGCACCCGACGCCCGCTCGAAATATAAGAATGTTATTTAAGAAAAAACCGGCCAAGATTGAGAGGGACTCGCCTACCGATTATCTTCTTAATCTTCTTCTTCTGCATCTATTTTAGGATTGTGATTGGGAAACACCTTATAGGTTTTGATGATGGGGCAAATAAAGTTAACAAAACCAAGTTTGCGGGCATATGATGTTTGTTATATTGTATGAAATTAACCTCAAATAATTAATAAATATACTTTTTATTTTCTATAAATTTTTACTTTTCGGATTTTCGTTTATTTGTATTGAATGATGTTATTTCGTCCTAATTGTGTAGAACTAAAACATTTCTTTCTTTATCCAGTGATAATATGGTCTTAATTTCTCCTCTTAATAAGATGGTTTTTGGTTTCATAGAATTTAAATCGATTAGGAGATGGTTACTCATAGTCGGGGATCATTTTTTTTCCACTTTTACGCTTCAATAGCCCAAGAGAATAAAGGTGGTGGAAAGTGGAGACTTGACGGTCATAGCATGTAAGCTAAAAGCATGTTCATAGCATGTAAGCTAAAAGTATTAATCGTTTTCAATGAAAGTATAACAGTGATTTTTGGTTATTATACAATATATGTATATACGGACATGAAAGTATGGGCTATCTAGATAATCGTATGTTACTATTTTATTTTCACTGTTTCCTGTCTCCGTTTTTTACACAAGTGTCTACAAATATATAACTACTTAAATTATAATATGATCTTGCTTTAAATATTATTTTTTGTTATAAAATATATATATTTTATAACAAAAAATAATTTGCAAGTAAAAGAAAACACTTTCTATACCTATTTACCCACTATAGCATCATAAGTGAATGGCTTTCTTTAAAGTTATTCTTATTATTTTAAAGTTATTGTTATCTGTATATTTGAATTATAGCGTATTCACACATACCTATTAAGTGTATGTTGTATAACTTATTTTCATTTTTTTATTTTATTTGTGTAAAACAAGTGTCAACAGTGAGATGCTAATTGTTAAACTGTAAATTGGAACCCACGATACTGTAATACCTAGTAAAGATACCATCCGATGTATATTATGATGCAAAGTAAGATATACATAAAAAACAATTGATAAGCTGCCGATTAATTTAAAAGTTCGTTAACTTTTTCAGGATGTAACAATACATTTAAATCTTTTTAAATATACCTAGTTACATTTTAAGAAAAATATAAAACAAATTCATATGCGTTTTTAATAATAAAATTGTCACTTTAAGTTAACAAATATTATAACAGCAAAAACAGTAATTCCAGGCTTTTGGTCAAAGATACAACGTGTAAAGATGAGAGGTCACCATTTTAGTTGACAACTGCACACATCTTTGACCCTTAGATAGTTCTATCGGTACCGTAGTTTCACTACACCCAGATAGCTATAAAACAATCAAACGAGGACAAACCACACATCATCTCTCTCTGCTTGTGCCTATTCTCTGATAAGAGGAAGCTAATCTATTACCAACTTTTGTTATTATTTAACATCAGTTTCGTTTAAGTAGTAAAATTCCCAAGTTTGCTTTAAAATGTGTAATTACCTAGTTTTCTTTGTTGTAATATTTATAATTGATAAAACAATTATATCACTACTGTATATAAAAATATTTTAAATATAAAATGATAATGATGCTACTCACTCACTGGTTAATTAAGATTATAAAATATTCATTCGTAAATATAATACTGTAAATCAGCATCACGCTGCATTCCGCACACAGCAGGGTAGCCAGAGGGAACCTAGTGTTAAGACACTCCGTTGCCCACTTACTGCCGAACTCTGAATGTATTGCGTATTGAATGGCGGAGATCAACGCCAGAGCGAATAAATTAAAATATAAATATACATAAATATTTTATTTCTATGAGTGTGGATCGAACCTTTGTGCACCTGCGCCACCACTGGCTTCAAATACGTGAATGTATAAGTAGTTATATTGTTATTGTTCCACATACACCACCTAACAGGTAGGTCTTGCAAAACCTGATTATTACACACATTGTTCGCCTTATAAAACATTACAAATCTAATTTTAGGTTTTTACTAAAAACACATGTTAAATACCCGTTTCGTCAGAATAGATGAAAATTTGAACTAAAACAATGTAACATTCGATAATTCATTTGGAGGTAGATATAAAAGTCGTTATTTTCGAGCTCAGCTATCTATTTATAATTAATATTATTTAAGTATAGTAAAGTCAAATCAGCTTCACGCTATATCCCGCACGAACCAGCGTAGGCAGAGGGAACTGGGGTTCATTTCCTCGATGTGGGAATCGAACCCACAACCTGTCGCGTTTACAGTCACATTTTGTGCCATGACTGGCTCATATTCAATATAATCTAGGTATACTGTAATAAAAAAACCATATGAACCGCAAACGTCTATCATATATTAAGAAAATTTATAAAACTTCAATTTTTGCACTCATTTCATTCTAAAAAAATATATAATAGCAATAAAGTACCCAATTAAAATAACTACTGCTTACTTTTTTAAAAGTAGCCCAACAAAGTGTTCATACGTACATAAAATTTCACACAGTTTAAAATTAATATTACAGTTACAAAAAAAAACCACCTACCTTTTCCAAAATCAAATTACAAGCACTCTTATTGACACTAGATAGATGCAGCAAATGCTATAACTTTACTATGTTTCCACACAAAACTATAATTTCTAATTTAAATGGCACATCGTACAAACTTAACGCAAACCACGATTTCTAAAACTTTAAGCTAGTTATATTAAAATATGTACATTTCATACGCTCTCCAGCCGACGAGTGACCGCGGGTGACGCCGACGAGGTTCCCTCGCTTATCGCTTGACGCTTGATCAAGGTTCAAGAACGAGCGGACGCAAGTAAGACATTATTATGACGTGTGACAGCTTTTTAGCTGAATGTAATATATTGTAAATGTGGGTCAGTTTCTTTTTATTTTTATAGTATCATAATATTAGTTTTTCTTTTTTTTAAATATGTTTATTTTAAAAAAATACTAATATATTTTATGGTATAAAAATATGTTTTTATTGTAGTATCGTTAAGTTAGCTTTCGGAATAAATGCTGTAATTCTTAAGGTATTACGCAAATACTTAAATACAGCTTCACTCTGTATTCCGCATGGAGCAGAATAGGCAGATGGAGCCTAGAGTTAAGATAGCTCCCTATTTTACGCCGAATTCTGGAGGCATTGCGTGTTGAGTGGCGGAACTCAACGCCGCGCTTCGTTTCGACACCAGAGCAAAGAAATGAAACTATTATTAAATATTTCATTTTATCGAGTGGGGATCGAACCCACAACCTGTCACGCTTACGTTACCACGCTTGTGTCGCTGCGCCACATCTGGCCTCAATTTGTAACTAAATGAGCTATACATATTTGTCTTTTTGATCCCTAAGCCTTATAATATACGTGTTTGTTATAGTATCCTTTCGAAATAAATGCTGTGATTCTTGTTGTATTATTCAAATATCTCAATGCACATATCATTAGGCATACATTTTATAAATGCACTTCTATGTGTACATATAATACAATGCATTATCAGCCGAAAAAAAATGATGTATATTTGTAATCATAATTGGTGCTCATTAATTGCATTAATGTTTATAATGTATATATCCATATATTTATTTGTTTTTTTTTTTATCTTAGACTCACCTTAATCATTGTTTTCGTCGAACTTGGGATCCGGATCCAAGGTTTGGTTGGTTAGTTTACGTTGTGTTTTTTTTATTTAACTTTATTAAGGTATAGAACCTAGGCCAGTATATACAGGGTGGAAGTGTCAACGCTCCTTTTACGGAAACAGCATATAGGATAAAATATTTTAAACCCATACCTAAAGAAATTAATCAAGATACCTCAACAGTTTAGACGTAGGATTTTTTTTCATTTTACGATGTTTATCCATACCTGTATTTCTTGTGGCGCAGTTACGTATAGATACCAATAGCGTAAACACATACTACTACAAAAATACTACTAAAGGTTAATCTTTGTACTATGCCGCCAATACTTACGACTCGATTTCGGAATGAGGCGTATGGGGCGGTTTCCCTTTGATAAGTTTATGTATGCGTGCGTCGTACTTGACAAATGGCGTTTTATATTACAACAATAATTTTATTATTTATTTTTTTGAAAAAATCACTTTTTAATTTTTAGGAAAAAATAAATATTTAATAGTATCAGGCTTTTATAGAGTAGTTAAAACTGTGATTTCATTTAAAGTGGTGCTGACACTTTTATCCTGTATAAGCCGCTCTCAACTTTGAGATCGATTTTGAGATGCATGAAAACGGCATCTCAAGGCCGACCTCAGAGTTGCCAGTAATTTATATAAACGGGTTTTAGTGTCGCTCCGTTCTCAGACTAGAGGCTGTCCACCCTAATTCGAGACATTAATTTCTGAGTAGCGACTCAACGCTTTTATTTGTAACGTATCTTTATCATTTGATCGGTCGTCGTGGTGTAGTGCCACAGAATGTGACAGAAATTGTGGTTGTGGTTTCAATTCAAAATCGGAATAATAAATATTTAATATTTTCATTACCTCTCTCTTTCCCGTTCTAGTAACAAGAAAAGGGTGGTGTTGACTTCCGCTACTCAACACGCAGTCTCCAAAAATTCTGCGGAAATGGATTGTTTTAACACTAGATTCCTTCCGAGTACATAGCAAAAAAGAAATAATTAAATTAGTTATTATCATATGCACTGCAGTCTTTCTGCATAGGGACTAACCGTGAATTTGAATTAAAATGTTGCAAACCAAAATTTGGGGTGTGTTAAACGTTGAAATTACAAAGAAAACCATGGCAAAATTAAAATTATTTATTGAAACAAATTTGATATTTAAATTAGTAGTAATATATTCTTTACTAAAGCTAGTGGGCTTCGACTTACATAACTAAACAATAGAGGAGTGTCGAAACGTAATAAACAGACGCAAGTAGCCATAAGTACATAATATAAGGTATAATTGGTATCTATATAATAGGGTATAATCGTTTGCGTTCGTATGACGTGGTTATGAGATAACACTAGGTATCAATATAGGATATTATATTTTCACATTTCACTCGATTGTGACCGACCAGACCTCAAATAACATTGAAACACTCAGCTTTGTATTTTTATTCCATGAATATACGTATTTTAAGACGCACACAGTACTATTATAAATTCTAATATAATATTTTGGTTTTAGAATATATGAGACGGTTTTCAGATTGCATTTATTGTACTCAATATTAAAGTATTAGTTTGGAATTTTTTAATTAACCATTTTATATCTAATTTTTTTCATATATTTTGCTTCGCACAGTTGTTAAATGAGCTCCGACCAGTCGATTACACATAAAATATATACTGGAAGATTACAATTTTCTATATTCAAACGCTAAAATACATTAAACATTAAATTTTATTACACAAATGCTTTCAAAATGACTTTGGGAATATAAAAATGCATCGTAAGCGTGTTTATACCTATTTGATACCTGACTATTTTGTCTAAGCAACATCAAATAGGAAAGAAATTTAAATGACATTAAAATGACGTCTATACATAATACAATAACGTACATACAATTTAAACAAATAAGAGGTTTCATACAAATTATAGTGAAGTTCTTACAGCCACTCTTATCACATATTACAACGTAACCTACTAATTCTATGATAGAAAATCTAAGATATTATCGCCTGTATAGGTACATGTTTGTAAATCAACATCTACAAAACAAAAAAAAGCTCCCGGTTCAAGTTTCCTAACTGTAATGTACAGAAGGGTCAAATAGCGTTTGTAAAAAAATAAATTGCACAAAGCAATAATAGCCTACGAAACAAAATATTTCACGTCAAACATTTAAAAAGGATATATTCATAGTGAATACATTTATTTAATTTACATATAACGATTATAATTTGGCATCTGAAATTAAAATCTTAATTAAGCCAGTAAATGCGAACAAGCCTTGCGTTTTCTTGCCAGCTGTTGAGTTGTATGAGAAACGATGGCACTACGGCGAAAGACAGATTCTCGGGTTTCATTTATTTTTCATAATATATGAGAACAACGTAAAGACTACATTTTATATACATATAGAAAATTAGGTTACCATATTTATTGTTTTGTATCGTTACGTAATTTTTTAAATATTTGTGAAATCCCGAGAATCTTTCATACAGATATAATACATCCATGTACATATAAATATTCAAGGAACAGTGGACCTTTTTAGTTTTGAAGTTCACGCTTCCTTGGTTATCCAATTGGCCTGCAATTTACCTCACGATTTTGAAAATCGGAGTGTCAAACTATACATTAAGTTCAGACGGCGCTCGCTCTCACCTGTTTAGACGATATGAACCTTTGCTCAATAGACCTACGAGGTATTCCACTCACTTTCTTTGGTGAGATGTTGTAATTGATGGAGGAAGGGAGGGACTTGTAACCGCCATCGGAACTATAATCTGTATCAGTCGACTGACCGTTTAAACTTGGGCTGTGCCTATTCCCATTGACGCTCTCCTTGCTGCTGATCCTGCCATTATACAAGTCACCGTACGATGTGTGATGTTTAATGCTTTCTTCGATAACCGCTGACTTTGAGAGAAGCGGTTCGGTCGACAGGTAGTGTTGGTTGTGGAAATTTTCTATAGATCGCGATCTAGCCGAATATAAGTTTCTTCGTTCCGATTTCTCACCGATAGAAGAATCACGTTTGATGTATCTTCTGTTTTCCGTATTGCTGGCTAAGGCTTGAAGGTATTTAGATCCGACTCGACTGTTTGACTTAAGCTGAACCGAGTCCGTTCGTTTGTCTGTCGGTCTGTCAATAAGTCCGTTCACTTTCGCACCGCACTGACATTTCACGGTCCCGTTGGTGACAGGCCTCTTTGTCTTTTGTGCATCACTGTACGGCAGCTTCCTCCCGCTAGCTTGTTCATTCCAACTGTGTATAAAAATAAATTAAATTTTAATAAAGTCAAACATGTATTAGTTGTTGAATTTTATTTATTATCCTTATTTGAAGAAAAAAAGAACATCTTAGAAATAAGAAAAGATTATATCAACATCAGTGTAACTGTTATATATTGATGATTTATTTACAAACACATTAACGTTCACTGTATTGCTAATAATCACAATTTAAAGCAATTAATAAATATATTATCTAAATCAATTTTCAAAACCAAAATTTCATAAAATTTTATTAAAGTCAAAATTTCATAAAATTAAAATTTAAAGATACCTTGACACAGTTACTATCTCACCTTTACGTTCTACAGTGGCAGCGTGTAACACAGAGACAATGCTCATAATCAAGGTAAGTTACGGATTAGGCACAAAATGAACACAATAGAGACCAAGATCACACAACTACTTATTTATAAATAATAAACCAAAACGGAAATCACAAGTTATTTTTGTAAAACATAACCAATACAGAAAATACTATTAGTGGTGGTGGTTTTAAGAAAAGAAAACGGCTAGATCAATAAAAAAAGTAGTGCGTTGTAAATGCAATATATTAAATATTTTTCTAATATATATATTAATATTTTAATATTTATTTATTTAATATTTTTCTATATTTGAAATATAAAAATGCGGTATAGAATTCCTATTACATGTATTATTTATATCAAAAACATATAAAAGTATTGTGCGAGTGAATTACATCATTGTGTTGTTATGTCATATATAAATAATATTTTTTTAAATACTTTTTTTTATATATTTGGTATATTTAAAAAAAATATATAAGCGTAACAATCTTAGGCCGGATACGTTATAAGTACATTAAATGTAACTTCTTAAGCTAAACAGTTTTATAGGAACATATTATATTAGCCATATAAGCCTCTTCTACGTGTATAAATACACGTAGAAGAGGCACTATTATTTATATTATATTTTTATATTATAAAAATAATATATCTTTTGATTAGTATATCATTATGAAATTTTTAACAAGAGGGTGTGAATCGGCTGTAAAATAGACTCACGACATGCTGGTCTTGATTTATAATATTATAATGTCAAAAACTGTTAAACAGTACCGGTTTTATGCAAATAAACTGTTTGCTTAATGAAATGTCATTTTTAATGATAGTTTAGATTGTGGTCAGTTATTATTCTACTTTTGTGTAGAAATACATATGAAAAATGATATTTTGAGAAGGAATTTCTTTTTCAATAATGGTACGAAGTGACAGTATGTTTGCTAAAACCGGCTCTGTTCTCCGGTTCGATACAAAAGATGCAATAAGCACAGCACATTGATAGAGCACAAAAGGCAGATAGCGAGCAAGCAGTCGATCCACGCTACCTGATCCGACGGACGAACCCTCGTACCCAGGTGGAAACTGGTACAATATTCCAATCGAATTTACCGAAATTAAAGCAGCATGTGAGGAATAAGAGCATGATTATATAATGAATAGGGAACTTTGAAATCGAAATAAATACAGAAAAAATAAAATACTACAAAAGTGCCATAATTTAAATAGCAAACTTTTCTTTGCATATATTTAGACTTTCTATGATTTAAGATTTAAGCTATCGGTGATTAAAATGCCGCGAACTAATATTATAATAAAAAAATATAATATAGCTACTAACATAAATGTATTATAAGAATAAATAAAATTTTAAACAGTAGTAGTTTCGTTTAAGTAAAACTAGTGGCAACGATCTCGTAAAATGCGAACAAAGCAACAAGGGAATATCATATGAAAATGCCCGTAAAAAATGGCGACAGAGTAAGGGTGACTCTACACATGGACGTAGGTGAAAATATTATCTTTTTGTTCATATAATTTTTGAAAGCTATAATCCATTTAGAACTTTTTAGGTTGTTTGCAAAACATTGGACTTTCATAGTTGTATCTGTGGCAAACGAATGGTATTGAGCCCTGGACTGTGTGAGATAGTGTGAAGGGATGTGAATGTACATGATGGTAAATGATGCTTGCAATATGTGTAATAAGGACTTGAGTGAATGTATCGAAGCGGCGTATAACCTAAAACAAATAAATATAACAGTGGAAGGAAAGTAAATAATAGATTTATATTTGTAAAAAAAAAATAGAAACTATAGGGAAAAGTTATAATATACTTGCCAAATACTAATATATTAAAAATATAAGGGTCATGATGGTTGTTTGTTATATTAGGTACATTTAAATATGTTACCTCACTAATCCGGAATTTTCAGAACTCGTTAGCGTTGTGCCGATCGGCGGCCGCAACTGAAATAATATTTATGCTTAAAACTTCAATATTAAACAAAAGTAGAAGTATATACATATACCAAATTAATTCAAATATATTTCCCTTTAACAAATTACCATTTTCTTAAGCAATCTTTATAGATATTTATAACAGGAATATTATTAATGTTTATAAAATAGGTCAATGGCAAAAGCAGTAGTAAACGCACCCGGTCAGTCTGCGTCGCGACGTTGCAGGTGTCGTCAGCGCGCGGCTCGTGGCCCTCCGCCATGCGCAGCATCTGCTGCTGCAGCACCCGCACAAGCCGGTCGCGCTCCTCCAGCTGACCCTGCAATTTACCACATGAATATAATAACTCTTTTTATTACATAGCATAGCATGAAACACGGACACGCTGTGCAACTGTCATTTTATCTATTATATGTAATTTTTGAATAAATTATATTTAATATTATTCTTTTATTTTAATTGCATGATTAGAATGTACAATAAAATATAATATCTAGACGTTTTAAATAAATGTAAATCGTATCTTTATAACTTTTCATTACTATATTAAATCTACTTTTATGTTTAGATTTTCCACTTTATAAATATTTTGTGTACCCTATATTATGCTTATTCAAAAAGGAACAGTATATAAATGTAGGTACTAATATGGCATACTAAAACATGTTGACACAATTTTTGACACATTTAGAGCAGGGTGGTGTTCAATAAAGTTAATTAATTAAACGTAGCCTCACCTTCATTAAGCTTGAATTATATCATTTTCCACAATGTTGAAAATATAACCCTTTTACATATAAAGTAAAGTGTGCCAATGTATCTAACAATTTCATTTAATTAAAGTTAACTATGTTTTTTTCTATATACGAAAAAATTATGAAAAATAAGCGTAAATTTTAAAATAAACATTTTATTTTATTTAACTTGGTTACAAAATATATAAAAATAATCAACGAAGGTGATTATCACCTCTGTTAACTATTAACTTCCGTTGGGTGCCGCAAGGACCCTTGTTTATTAATAAATAACTAACTTGTGCTGAAAACTTTGAAAGTAATTCTTGGTAGCTTTCGGAACTTATCTTAATATATCATACCATTTTATTATAATGTTTTGTTTTTTTTTGTTTTAGTCATTGAGTGTTTACTTGTTGTTTGTATTTTTGTTTTGACTGTATTTTATATAGTTTAATAATTGCTAGTATATGTAAGAGTTGTTAAGTGTTTACTTGTATTAAGTTTTTTTTCTTTTTTTTTTAATTGTAAGGTATTTTAAATTATAATTGTCATTATAGTAGTTCCACTCGAACTTCCATAAGGCGCGGGTTGGAGTCCAGCTACGTTCAAATTTTTATACGATTTCCAAATAAACAAAATCCTACCTGCAGGTAGACAATCTGACGGCGCATCTCGGCGCAGGCGTCGGGGTGCAGCGGCGACGCGGGGGGGCGGCGCCCGTTGCCGCGCGCGGGGCTCTCCGCGCACGCCGCCAGCAACGGGTCGAGAGTTTCACTCTGAAAGTATACCATTCATGTTAAGATTGGGAACCTGAAGGTTTCATGATTATACTTAAGTTTAAAAAAACGGTACTCTTATGGATCTTTATGTATGTTTTTCAGTTTTATTAGTGTTTTTATTGCGGATTTTAGATGCTAAATAGATGCCTTAGTACTTAATTGAAGGTTACTAAGAAAAAACACCTTATAAATTTACTATTAAGATAAACAGTAATAATATTGTATATAATAATTATATATTTAATAGTATTTGTGTAAAAAAACAATAATTTATTACTAACACACTGAAATCACAAAAATGCTAAGATATCAAGAAAAAGGCCTAGTTTTAAATTTATTCAGAAACATGATAATGTTCGCGTTTTCATTCACCATGCGTGGAAACTTGCATCACCGGGATCTCTAAACGCACTTATTAAGGTCGATTACACGCAAATAGATTGACTTATTAGTAAAGTAGTTGCCTGTTCTGGTAACATTACAAGTTTTATTAGAGAGTTTAACTATAAACATACCAGTAAAAGAAAATCGTTTAATATGTAATTGTAGTTTATTTAAACTGTATAATATTATGTTAGTAAAAGTTAAATAAATATATATTTTTTACATTAAAAATATATATAGAAATAAATTTAAAAAATCGTAGGTATGTAAACAGTTACGTGTTTGTGAAACAGGACGTGTCTAAGTGGATTTGTGGAAAAAGGAACTACTTGTTACAGTTGTGAAGTGTCACTTCACCCACGAACCAGAGCACCTATTCTAAGAATTTATAGTCCTTAGTGCCAACTTTTTTATATTGAAATATTTTTTCTTTTAAAAAAAAATATACGATCTTTAATAAATATTGAAGACCTTGAATGCAATATAGCTCTTTGTCAATTGAGAATATGTTAATTAGTAATTCGTGCGTCATATGTAAGTACTTACCAGTCCGGCCAGTCGTGGCGTAGGGGCACAAAGTGTGACTGCAAAATCGACTGGTTGTGGGTTCGATCCACACTCGAGGAGATGAAATATTTATTTACATTTATGTTTTCATTTGTTTTCTCTGGTGTCGAGGCAAAGTGCGGCGTTGAGTGCCGCCACCCAACACACAATGCCACCAGAACCTGGCGGAAAGTGGGGAACGAAGTGTCTTAACACTAGATTCCCTCTCCCTACCCTGCTGTGTGCGGGATAGCGTGAAGCCGATTTAATTTTTGAATTGATGTGTACTTACACTCATCGAATGATGCTCCTCCCCGGGCTGAGTCGCGGCAAACAAGGCAATGCAAACAACGAAAAACATAAAAGTTACACAAAACAAAATAAAATAGTGCAATAAGGTAAGCCCAAAAGCGGCCACAGCGTCCGTAATTAGCTGTTGGGTAAACGCAGTGTGGTAAACAGCAAATTATAATTAGAATCACAAAAAAAATGCATTCAGTAAAGCTATTAGGATATATATGTTTGATATGTTTTTGTTTTAAAAGTTAAAAAAAGCAAGAAATATCATTAAAATGTTTAAATAATACACCTAAAATTGTAAAAATTTAAATGTTATTATTACTACTAAGTATACAGTACGGCCAACAAGTCGTGGCCGCCTTAAGTTAAATTTTCTAAATTTTATTATAATAAATTCTAAAATCAAATGGCGATGGTGAAGCCAGTCGTGGCGCAGCGGCACGAAGTGTGACTGTAAAACCGACTGGTTGTGGATTCGATCCCCACTCGAGGAGATGAAATATTTACTTAAATTTATATTTCCATTTCTTCGCTCTGGTGTCGAGGTTAAGCGCGGCGTTGAGTTCAGTCACTCAACACGCAATGCCTCCAAAATTCGGCAGAAAGTTTGAAACGGAGTGACTTAACACTGAGTTCCCTCTGCCTACCCTGCTGTGTGCGGAATACAGCGTGATGGTGATTTATTTTTATTTATTTATCAAATGGCCACGACTTGTTGAACGTACTCTACCTACCTAATAACGCCAATTACGAAGCCGATGTAATATAAAAATTAAGATGTATAATCTACTGCTCTATTTACACAAGCAAGCATCTTTTCCCACTATTGTTGCTAACAACGGCTATAGGTATCAATGTAATCTTCGTTGGCTAACTGTAGCTAAAGAAACATTCGCTATTATGAACGTAGTTCCACTCGATTAAATGATGATAATGTAAGGCACTCTCAATTAAGACTCTCAATTATGGCAATATATTATAAGAAATCTTCCTTCTGGTTATATCATGGATTATTCTAAAGAAGCACGCGATTATGTTACGTGGGAGGGAGAAAAATTCTCTAAGAATTTATTTTATTCTTTTTCTATGTGGACGTTAAAATTGTTAATTATATAAACTTTTTCTCTTAAACATATTCATAGATTTTATATTTATTACTGAACAAAGACTGAATTCGAGTTGAAGATTTCTAAAATAACAAAAACTGTTTACGCTGTCTGCACTTGTAAGAGTGCAACGAGTACATATTTCTCGTTCTAAATCCCATTAAAGCGTTCACAATTATTATGTTCCAAGAAATCAATTTCTTGGTATACTAGCTTTACGATATTCTATAATTTTATATAATCTTATTAGAGACCATGAACAAAGATTAACAGGTAAAAAAACAGATTAAAAAAGAAAAAAACATATAACACTCAAAGTTAACAATATATGAGAAAGTAATGCAGAAAAAAAAATCGAAGAGGCACTTTCATGCTAACTGACCTCCTGTAATACCCGTTTCAGCTGTAAGAGCAATGTTTTAATGTCAACAACATCTTGTAGCAACGAGGACGGCGCACGCGCAGGTGACGTGCTGCCATCGCTGATGCCGGCGTCAGAGGGTGTCTGAGTGCGGGATCGTTGCAGCAACCGGGCTGTACGTACGGGTAAGCTGGCCCTGAAACATAATATGAAAAATTAATTTAATATTTTATTATTAAAATCTGTTTTAGGATACCTACATACCTATTACCAAAAATAATTATTTCCAAATACTAAGTTTATAAACAATAATTATATAAATCAATAAATATAATTAAAATGTAACTGAACGGTGTTTGTACATGATATACAATAGATATACAAGATATACGAGACAAAATAATATTATAGGGGCATGGTTTTTTTTCATCAATGTGACAGAACCCAAACCAGTGATTTAAAAAAAAAGTTTGTCTATGCGTTTGTTAAAAAAAATGCTTAATCGTTTTTAATGGAGTTTTCACTCCTGTATTATAATGAGCTTCTCTTAACATTTATAAGTTTTATTTCAATCGGTTCATAAATAAAAAAGTTTTATTGAATTGACCCGAATCTTAATATTCAGTGTATAAGGTTTTTAAAATGATAATGTTATCAGGAAACGGAAGCAACTCAGATTAGTAAATAAATAATTGTGTCGTTCAAGTGGGCGAAGCCGCGTGCAGGTCGCTAATATTAAATAAAAAGTAATTAATTCAAAACAAGTATACGTAATGTATGTATGATCTTTGAATTATTGTAAATCCTTTTTGTGACGCTGTATCCCGCACAGCACAGCAGGGTATGCAGAGGGAATCTAGTGATAAGATACATCGTTCCCCACTTTCCGCCGAGTTCTGGTGGCATTGCGTGATGAGTGGCGGAACTCAACGCCGCGCTTTGCCTCGACACCAGTGCGAAGAAATGAAAATATAAATGTAAGTTAATGTATCTCCTCGAGTGGGGATCGAACCCACAACCAGTCGATTTTACCGTCACATTTTGTACCCCTGTGCCACGACTGGCCTCTAATTTTTAATTATGATTAAAAAAATTTTTTATTTCTTTTTTTCCATAATTGCTTTCCTTCCATGTTTTTTTATCTCGTACGTAATTTGATATGTACCAAATAACCGACTTCATTGCGGTCATGATATGTTTTTGATTATAAGAATGCGGTCAATATATGTGAGGCACGAGTACAGACAGTGTATCTTACACATCTCGTAGGTGAAAGCAAAAATTGTTTAGTGTGAAAAATTAAAAGTTAAGCAATTATAGTATATTCGTCATATTAGCTTCGCAAAAATATTGAACATTAAAATCAGCTTCACGCTGTATCCCGCACACTGCAGGGTAGGCAGAGGGAACCTAGTGTTAAGACACTCCGTTCCCCACTTTCTACCGTCTTCTGGAGGCATTGGGTGTTGAGTGACAGACTCAACGCCGCGCTTTTCCTCGACACCAGAGCGTAGTAATGGAAATATAAATTTAAGTAAATAAAAAATAAAATAATTTATTTTCAATTAAATATTAGGGAGTCTTAAGGTTTCCATGCTGATTCTTATCTTCTATATAGCCTAATTTTATTTTAATTAGATTAGTTACACCGCCTTGCGAATTATATTTTGTGTGGCTTCATAATTTTTGGTAGTGAAGACCCTTATATGCTGCGTACTGTTTTTATGTGTTTACATTATTTTAAGAAGCATATAAGTTTTACGCTTTATTCCGCACACAGCAGGGTAGGCAGAGGGAACCTAGTGTTAAGACACTCCGTTCTCCATTTCTTTTCTTTAATAGCTCACTTTCTGTAAGATGGATACTTTAATATGGAACTGATAGTGTATCCGGTAACTACAAAAAAATCTTAGAAAGTAAGCCTTTCTTCGCTCTGCTAGTCTATTTATGTTTTATCATTTTTATGAATGTTTGAAATAAATATATCATAATATAATAATAAGACAGGTAAAAGCGTAAAAACTTTATATTACTATAAAATTTATTTAATTTATGAGTTCAAGAGAGTTATAAAAATTATATTATAGGTATCTATATATAGTTCGAAATAGTATTTTTTAAAGTGTAAATAACTGTATATTCAGTAAGTTAATAAATTATATAGAATCGATTCGATTCATAAAAACGTAATTAATATAAGACAAAAATGTTAACAGATATCGTTATTTAAGTGTAACTAAACGCTAGTCAATTTTATTTACGAATGCAAGGTTATGATACTTTAGTAGTTTAATTTGCAATTTTAGTTAATTGGTTGATTGAATCATTGAAACATACTTATTTAGAAAATGTATAAAAATTTGAACGTAGCGTACAACGTGAAAGAGAACGTATGGCTTAGTGGTCAGAGTGCCTGGACGGGTTCCAGGAGGCGCTTGTTCGAGTTCCGCTACGTTCAATTTTTTATACGTTTTCTAAATAAGTAATTTTTTTTCCTAAGTGTGGAATAACACTTTAAAAATGTTAAAAATATCATTGAAACATTTTTAAAAAAAAAAAACAAATGACTGGTTACCATTAGAGATATAACCCTTAGTCATGTTATTATTGTTTTGAAGCTTTACGCTGTATCTCACACACAGCAGGGTCGGCAGAGGGAACCTAGTATCGAACGGATCGGAACTCAACGCCTCTTGCCAACGCTTGCCTCGACACCAGAGCGAAAAATTTAAAATATCCAATATTTCATTTCCTCGAGTGGGGATTGAACAAACAACCGGTCGCGTGTACAGTCACACACTTGTGCCCCTGCGCCACGACTGGCGCTGTTATTATTACGTACATATATATTTTTAAATATTGTGATGTTGTTGATAAACAAAGAAGTAATTGACGGTCTAAGTATAAATGTATGTTTATCGTGATTTCCCAACGAGATAAGATTTAGAACATTAGATATAGAAAGGAAAAACGATAGTACCCGATTACGGCATTAAGCAATAGAGCGTGATGGAAAGGTGTAAATATGAAATAACTGCAATTCAGCATTTTTAATAGCTCATTGTGTCTACAACTTAACCCATAATAATAGCCATTTTAAAATACAGTCTGATTTCATATCGTGTGGGCACTGCCATTTCAAATATATATAGGAAAAGTCCTTGATCCGTTTTAATTGCATTACCTAAATGGCTATATTACACATATACCTCTCGTTCGACCTCGTTATACCTGGCCGTATGAAAAATAATGGATATGTCTTACTTCTGTTACGACTAGGTCACTCGGACAAACTGCGATGTATCTAGTGTTACAGGTTTAAAAACATAGCGCCGTCGTCTGTCACAGATAAGCGTCTTAATCAATCGAATGATATAGTATTTAACTAACTGATAGCACTCAGGAAAAGGTTTATTTGAATTTCAAAATATAACATATTACTTTAATTCACCACACAAATTCGCAATATCACAGAAAAATATTTCACAGAAGCGACACGCGATCTTTACATATTGTGATATATTGGCACCTGTATTGTTTGGCTCTCTGACTCCGTAGACTAGGAGCAGGGCTCGAGGACCTCGCAGCTGGTTCAGCAACGTGGAGGTCCGTTTTCTGTCTTCGGGCACCCAGAGCTGGCTGGGCACCAGCGGACGTGGCACACGAACGCATAGCGGGAGATTTTCACTGCGCGCACGCACACGGCCAACTGAGGTTTGCGCGCCCGCGCTATCGCTAGTTCCACCGCCAGCTCGCCCGGAAAAATCAGATCTCGCGACGACCCTACCCATTCACGCCGAACGGATAACAATAACATCGATTTCTTTTGTTACACTCTATTTCAAATGATTGATTTATATTAATTACAGCGTCATGATTTTAAAAGTTTTAAGTTATAACCGCCAATGATAAGGCCACTTGTCAATGTATTTTCTACTTATTATTATTATTATTTCAACGAACACGACGACGCAGCCGAGTGTGTCAGAAAACAGAACGTCAAATAAAACTACCGCCTATGCAGAAGCGTCACACCACAACTGTGCGTCACGCTCATTGCCTCTCACAAACACTTTCTTTTGCACGCGAATCTTGACATTATAAGATGTCATCATCTCTGGATAATAACCATTGCGGTACAGTATTTTTGGTTTATTATAAAATTGAACCCAGTACCGTTACTTTGTATAGAGATACCGTTTTCTAAATACGACCGAGTTGGTTAGGAAGTTGCAGGTTAATGTCACTGTATAGTTTGTTTTGGTTTAACACAAGAGTCGCCGGTGCCGGTGTCACTTACGGCGGCGACGAATGGCGCATGCGTGGAGCCGCTCAATAATTCTATGCCCGCTACAGCTGACGCGAGTAACAAAAGGCTAATTTTGTATGTTTACCCACTCAAGTAGTAACTACTTGTTTCTGAAATATCTTATATCTTATTAGTGGACTTAGACGTGTGTTTTTAGCATCACGTTGTATCCCGCACACAGCCGGGCCTAGGGAACCTAGTATAAAAGACCCTCTATAACAAATTTTCCGCCGAATTCTAAAGGCATTGGTTGAGTGGCCTTGCTCGACACCAGAGCGAAGAAAATTAAATTATTAAATATTTTATTTTCTCTAATGAGAATCAAATCCACAACCTATCGCCTTTACAGTCACACTTTGTGCCTCTGCGCGACGATTGGCCTCAAAAGTATATCAACTGTCGGTTGAAACATGTTGTAAATATCACAAGTAGTAGGCACATAAACAAAAACACAACAAACAAATGTACAGAAGTATACGGTATTTATTTTAAGCATATAAAAAGTTTTTATAGCAATTTAGGGTGAACTTGTTACACTCCACGAAGCGGAGGAGTCAAAATCAGCCATGTGAATCTGTCACGGTTCTGCTTAACGGGACATTATGTGTCAGATAGTTCTGCGTTACATGGATATAGGGAATAGATGATATAAAAAGTTTTGAAAAATAAAATTATTGACCTTGAAATGATATAATCATTTTTTTAACAATTAAAGCTGCGTTTGAAATGATCTTATAATAATATTTAAGCCGAATATTTAACCGGCAGTTATACACACACAAAAAATATTACACAAAATCAATAAAAAAAAGTTTTAAATTAACTTTTTAAATATTAAAAAAAGCTTCTTCAAGTAGCGGTATTAAGATCCAGTTGTGTTCTCTGGCCTACACTATCAGTAGGTAGGTATGCAGTAAGTATGGATGTACATATATATAACCGGATCTTGCATGTCGTTTCATGGAAGCAAATCACAAAAGCTGTATTTTTTTAACAAGACTAAATACTTAACGAATTTTTAAAATCATTTAAATCGACTTCATGCTATATTCCGCACACAGCGGGGTAGGCAAAGGGAACCAAGTGTTAAGACACTTTATTATCCATTTTCTGGAAGCAATGCGTGTTGAATGGCTTGGCATGGCACTCAACGTGGCCTCTTAGAGGCCAGTCGTGATGAAGATGGATGATTAAGTATTCATTTATTTAATTTTATAACCAATTATTGTTAATTAATTACTTCAAATTATCACTTCATAAAATTTAAATGTTTTGATTACTTTAGATCCTTGGCATATTTTTTTAGCAATTAGTTTCCAAAAAAAAGTTTTCGGAATATCATCATCATCATGTCAACCTTTTGATGCCCACGGTTGAAGATAGGCCACCCCCAAGTATCTCCACGCCGATCGATCCTGCGCTGCCTCCGTCCAGCGGCTTTCTGCGGTGACTTTGACTAGGTTACCGGTCAACCTGCAGGAGAGGTTCGCGGTTGCAACTCGAGAACCTTTCAGCCCATTGGTTCTCCTTACTATGTGCCCTACCCACTGCGGCTTCAGCTGAGAAATTCTTCGAGCGATATCGGTAACCTTTGTTCTCCTAGGGATGTCCTCCTTTCTGAATATATCACGTAGGGAAATACCGAGCATTGCTCTCTCCAGTGCCCGCTGTGTGCCGCTGAGTCCGTGACACCTGATATTCATCTTTTATAAATAAGTCACAATAAGGCATTTTTTGACAATAAATAATTAGCAATAGTAATTGCAAGATATTTCACTGTTTTTTATTTGACATGGATATTGAGACTTACGAGCGAAAGTTATTTCATCATCGAGAAAATATTATGAAGATATACTTCGGCTTTTATAGTATGTAATTTGGATATATACTTTTCGAGAAAATGTAAAATTGAAATGATTCAACTCTGTTTACGGCCGCAAGCCTAGGTTCGAGTCCCGAGAGAGGCATCCTTGCCGCTGATGACATCGACATAGTGCTTGCGCTTTCTCAGAATTATGAGAACAACTTGTTCATGATTCAATGTATTGATTTGTTGAGAAATGTAGCATAATAAAAGTATTAATTATATGTGGTATGCGGGCGAAGCCACGAGTAGGTAGCAGTATATATAGAAATATTTTAATATCAAGCTAACCAAAGGTTTTTTATTGCTGTTAACTATTATGCATAATTCAAGAAATGCAATCGGCGAACGCTTTTGTTCTTATCATAATTGAGCATGTATTAAATTCCCGTTAAATTTACCGTGAGTAGATAACATTGAATGATATTAATTTCATATAAAATCATTTTACACCAGCTTAAAGAAAATTAACAACAAAATCGGGTCAATAAAACCAGGATGTGTTTCAGAAAATTTCAACAACTTTTCAAATTGTTGTTCAAATTGTTAACTTTTCTTGCTAATTTTAAGACTATACTTCCGTATTGAATTACAGATGCAATTAGTATTAAAGACGATATAGTATATTAGTTATTTTTTCAGGGTAGGCAGAGGGAGCGTAGTGTTAAGACACTCCACTCTCCACTTTTCTTCAAATTCTAGAGGCATTGCGTGTTGAGTGGCGGAACTCAATGCCGTGTTTTGTCTCGACACCAGAGCAAAGAAAAGAAAATATTCAATATTTCATTTCTTCGAGTGGAAATTGAACCCACAATCTTCACGTTTATAATTACAAGTTTAAGCTAACAACTGCGACTCGTTAAATTGATCTCATTTTCAGAAAAGTACTCTTTCTTGCCAATTGTTAGAAATATCTTGCCTATTGAAATACAGATACATTTACTGAGTAAGTTACATAAAAAAGAATGAGTATACCTATCTTTTAAATATATATTGGAAGAAAATTTATAATAAAGCAGGAAATATTATTTTAATAATGAAAATATAATATATATCGAAATTAAGAAGACAATCAAGCAGTTTTGAAGATCTTTAAAAATCATCAAAACTGCTTACTTGTCATTTGGCGGCTTTACGCTGCCAATTCCGCACAGGAATTTCCGAAGGGTACAGGAAACCTGTATGTGTTTGTTTAGACACTCCGTTTCCGCTCCCATTTTCCGACAAATTCGGGAGGCATTACGTATTGAGCGGCGGAATTCAACGCCGCGCTTTGCCTCAACACCAGAGACGACCAAGAAATGAAAGTATAAATTTAAATAAATATTTCATTTAACAGTTAAATAACAATCTTTTAAAAGTTTGCCACAGAGCTACATCAATTGAATACATCATGTCATATAACGGTATGGCAGTCGCAAGAGGGGATTTATAAATTAACATCGCGAATTATGTCGAGCTTTGCAGATTACATAACGGTCTCATCTTCAAAGATGATAATACATTTAATCATGGCGTTGCGTTAGCTAAGTTTTTTGCGTATTAAAAAATAATTGCTGATTGATATCGATAGATGACGGGGTCTCGAATTAGTGAATAGTTATCTACTTTTAACCGACGTACGTAAAAGGAGGAGATTATCATTCCGAGCGTATTTTTAGGGTTCCGTACCTTTTAAGAAAAAAAAGGAACCCTTATAAGATTACTTAGTTGTCTGTCCGCCTGTCCGGTTGTCTGACTAAAATTGTATTTCTAGATTTACTTAAAAAAACTTTTTGACACTATAAAAGAATTCAAAATTAGTAGGGTACTTCCGGTTGACCTAGAATGATAAAATTTGGCAGCTAGCATCTACAGGTACTACTAGTTCAGGAAAACATCTGAAGCTTTAGATTTGTGTTAAATCCTAAAACATAATAGACTTTGGGGAGGGGGGGGGGGGGCAAAAGGCTAGTTCGAGTGAGGTAGCAGATGAAAGGGCTCTGGCTAAGCTAAGCTTGAATTTTAGAAAAAGCTCGAGATTTCCAATTTTTGAGCATGTATGTGTGTTACCTCAAAACTTTTAACTGGATGAACGAATTTTGATAATTCTTTTTTTTTTAAGCTGGTGCTTCTCGTGTAGTTCCATTTTAAATAATGATAATTTAAATTTCTGGCAAAGTTATCCATGAGAAAATTACATAAGTCTTTAATTATGTGCGCAATAAATAGACGAATAACTCGATATCATGCCAACCGAATTCGATGATTCTTTTTTTATTGAAAAGGAAACATTTCAAGGTACACGGTAGTTTAATTTTGTTAGGTTCTGATTATGGGATCCGGTTGAATTCGGCTTTTTTTTTGTTTAAAGTTATATATTCGTAAAATTCAATAGTTTTATACACGAGAAAAATATTATGATTAAAGATATCAGAACTGGTGCTTTGTTTTATTAGGATGTCATCGTGAAATGTGAATCGGCCTAGAATCTGACTGTTTGTGGGATCCCTACTAAGAAGAATGAATAATTTTCTCATTTCCTTGTTTTGATACAAAGACAAGTTCCTGCGTTGATTTCCGCCATTCAACACTCAATGTATTGAAAGTGGGCTTGAAATAAGGAAAACTTTTCTTACTTATTTAATCTAATATCACATGTCAGTGATAGAATGGAGCTAATAATATTATAAATAGCTATTTGTTGGTCAAGATCATGTTTTTCACACGTTATTGTTATATGTACAGATTTTATCAATTTGACCTTTTCACAGTTTAATGAGAATCAAATAAATAATAATTGTACACATTATTTTAAGAGCAATAAATATAGAATAACAGTTTTTACTATTTTTATCAATCAACAACTACACATTCCATATAACATAGTTACGCAGAGATAGCCTACTGTTACTAAAAATACATCATATGTACTTCTTTTTTATCAGCTTCACGCTGTATGCCGCACGTAGCAGGGTAGGCAGAGGGAACCTAGTGTTAAGACACTCCGTTCCCCACTTTCCACCGAGTTCCGGAAGTATTGCGCGTTGAGTGGCGGAATTCAACACCGCGCTTTGCCTCGTACTTATTATAGTTATTAGTTAACGGCAGTAAGCAATTATATTTTTTTGCAGTAAAGCGGCGGCAATGCTTTGGGCGGGCCACTAGTATTTAATATTTTATTTCTTCGCTCCGGTACTAAGGTAAAGCGCGGCGCTGAGTTCCGCCATTCAACACGTTATGCCTCAAGCGTTCTGGAGAAAGTGGGAAACAGAATTATCTTAGACAGAACGGAGTGTCTTTAACAGTAAGGGTAGCCTCTGCCTACCCTGCTATGTGCGGCACATATCTATACAGCGTGATACAGCGTGAAGCTAAAAAAAAGATCATAGTTATTTTTTATTTTAATCTAAATGTGATGAAATAGCATAATTAATATAAATCAAAATAAAATATTAACATAATTAAAATAAAATAAGTAAATCAGAAGGTAAAAGCTATACTAGCTATAATTTGTACTAATTATAATTTATCATGATCATTTACTTATACGGACCATATTATATATGGACTAACAGTCCATATAGTTTTAGTTTAATCAATAAATTAACTGACACATGGATTCCAAATAAGTATTTATGTTTAACTAACTATTTTTTTTTATTTATGCAAAGAGTTTTGTTACTTAAAGGTTTTAAGGTGAAGCGGATAAATAAGTCCGTTATTTTGTAATAACTTTATTAACATTACAAACATGTTCCTAAGCGTGGTAGGTACTTGCACAACATGTTTGTATTGGAAATTAACATACATGGGTCATAATCAGAAAAAGTATACATTTTGTGTCTTTTCTTGTCCCGCTACTTTGAATACGTTTTAAAAATACAATTTTATAGATAAGTCAAATATTTTGCCATTTTAGATATATTTATTTATTAATTTAAGCATTTTGGTATTATTT